>DWDV01004010.1:0-10066 GCA_018245615.1 Mimoniades ocyalus
CTCCCACGTTTCACCAGTTACGTTTACCTCCCACTATGGAATAGGTGGTGAGCCTATTGCCATTCACCGGGCACTTAAATAATATTGAATAATGTAGAAATAGCAAAGAACGAAATAAGTAAAACAGGAGAACATGGAAAAAAGAAGAATGTAGAAAAGAAATGTGGAATAAAAAATATAGAAAGAACTAATAATATAGAAAGAGTGATGTAACAATGGAGAACTTGTTCATGGTTTGACTATAGGGACACATGAGTAGATTTGATAAATAAACATTACTATAAGTACCTACTAGGTCTTTATAAGACGATTGACAAGCGAGCAGCCAACAATTACAAGTCACAACAATCGCTGCCGCCCTAATAACATTTATAACTGACCTGGAACAATTATTCTAGTAGGAATAGTTAGTTATATGTCTCAGTATCAGTTATTTAAAAGGGGCTTTATGTGTGCCAGGCGGAGTGACGACGTACGCAAAGACGGTTGGAAACGAAGAGCTGGAAATAGACCTAAGTGGCATGCGTCTGGAGAAGCTTATGTTTATTACAATGATAATGAGGTTTAGTAGGCAGAAATTGTATATGTTATGTGTGTCTCAATTCAATGTTTAGGAGTGGGGCAGAAATGGAAGCCTTATATGCTGTCATTATCATGCCACGAGAACTACCAAAACCTCTCAGGGCAGGCCTACGTCCAGCTGTGGACTTCAATAGGATGATAATGATGATGATGATAAATAAAGATTATAATTATTAACTGTGAATACAAATTCGTATTAGGCATGTTATAGTTCATATTGAACACAACGAATTCTATTAACGCTTTAATTGAATTCGTACATTTGCTGGACGCATACGTAAAATGAGTGTTTGCGAATGTTTCTAGCTGTTAATCGCGTGACATAGTGTAATAAGCATTTCGAAAACCAATTTCAAAAACACAAGACCATAAGAGACCACACCGTACATAGAAGTTCGGTAATACGACAACTAAGGCTGACACAATTGGAAATACCCAAAACTGTAAGAAAGATAACATTATTATAGAAAACTGGTTGCTGTCATCTGTTTGGTATCGAAAGAAAATGCGTTTGCAAAAAATCTTTGATACAATCACCATATAAACAACAATAAATTAAAATGAAAAATATGCAAATCCTATTAATAATAATAAAAAAACAACAAACATTACCAAGAGCATTTTTAAAATCATTACACTATATATTATGAGACATACGTATCTTCACGCCAGGTTTCTGGTCAAACTGTCGCTTATGTCATTACTAAGTACATATCAAATTCAAAACGATATTATCAAATGGCTCCCGTATTTGTCGTGTCTATCAGTGAATTCGGACAACACACAAAATTAATTTGTTGAGTCTTAGATATTATTGTACTTGTAAACATTGACTGTTCCAAGTTTATTGAGACAAATATTTAATATTTGATTGGAGTAAGTAGTTCATGATTGCAACGTGAATTGATCGTTACAATTCCAAATTGTATGTGTGTTACGTGTTAATACAATTTGAAAACGTTTTCATGTGTTAAACATACATACTCGTATGTACTGTTGAATGACTTATTTATATTAAGTGCTCGGAATATTATAAACATAAAAACAAATTTGAATTTTGTGTTCCATATGTTTGTGTAGAAAGCATGGATTGTAATATAAGCACAATAAGGTCAAAGGTTTCCTTTTTTTTTTCAAATTTCAGATGCATGTTGCAGAAAGCATGTTGGTGTTTTATGTGTCAGTAAATCAATTTGAAAATGAAATATGTTTAGAACTTCAGATACATCGCGTGTAAACCGATGTGATTTAGAGTTCCCTGTGATTAACATAAGGGCGTGTGACGTCTGCCTACCCACATGCAGACAGAGAGGAAAGCTTTAACATTCCTCATTCTGAAAAAAAAAAAAAAAAAACGCGTATCCAACAATCCTTTTGTGCATTTGTCTGTATCGTTTCAGTTTTTATATTAAGTACGACGTTTATAACAAAAGGTTTATGTAAAAAAAATCTACTGAACAATAAAGTACTATCGCTTATTTTAAATCGGCATCATTATTAGGCATCACACTTCTGTCACATTTAGGGTTAAGTGAATATTTAAAATGCGAAGAGTATTTTTTTAAATCTTTTTTCTCTTAACGTACGATCCAGAAACAACCGTTAGTTTTGTTTTACAAAATTGAACTGTGGTTGTTCATAACTTTGCATATACATATAATCACTCTACCTAGCTGCAGGGCGTCCTACGCTACGTTTGTCAAGGCGTGGTCTTGACTCCAGAACGTTTACTCCAACGGTTATCGGTTCTATAACAGATGTGATCAGTCCACTTCAGCTTCCATGCTCCTTATAAAAAAATACATACCTACTAAAGTTATTTTTTCAACGATAACACCAGCAGTCTTGACAAACATGATAAAAGTGGTAATATAATCGTTTCTTTTCCGTTCGCATTAAACGTAAACAAATAAATAAATTCAACATGTTTCTGGAAAATTCTAACGTTCAAGTTCAGTTTGCTTATGTCATTTTTCTGTCAAGATTCTGTAGCCGTTACGTGCATCAGACAGACAGTTGTTTGTCGACCGTACTGGCTGTCACTGTGCAGTCTTGTCTAATTGTAAGCTGGGCCCGTTGTAATGAACTGTATAATATGAAAACATGCATAAGAGCATGCAGTGTGTCACATGCGAACAAATTGTTAATTACTGGGAATATTCCACGAAGTCGTCAGCCGAGCATTTATCTGGCGATAACGGCGTCTTGCTATTTATCTTGACGCTATACAGCGTGTTCACAAAGTAAATGCAAAAGGAGTAGTAGTACGGTGATAGTACTCAGCAAAGCGAAATGAAACTAATTATTGTTATTATAATTTGTCCTTTCCGGGATACAGGATGTCGTAAGAGGCGACTAAACAGCAGACAGCAGATCGCGGTATGGAGCTGTCTGCCTAGGCGCAGCTAAATGCCCTGGTCGCCTATGGGCAGTAGTGTTGGCGGCGCGAGGAGCTGAGCTCTGCGATCCTCAACCCTCATGCCCAGTGTGGGGATTGTGGGAATAATTTTCCAAGGTAGGCAGGCCTATATACAGCAGTGGACCGGAATAAGCTGATGATGTTTATAATATATATTATTATTATAATCATTACGCCAGGTTCTGCGGGGTAGGCACTGAGTGCCAAATGTCTCTATCCTTACAGGCCTGACTGCTTTTTCTCTTCACTTTCTTCATATACGGATTCCGGTTTCGATGACTTAAGTGACTTCCCTATCAGCTATTTTGGTCAAGATGGTGAGTTTTGATCTCCCTTAGCATCTACATCGGCATCTATCAACATTCGAATAATACATAAAGGTTTTTAATATACATTTAATTCAAATATGTTTATACAAAATTCGAATGTTTTTTCTTTCGAGAATTCAAATGATAAAATATAACCTAACAGAAAATTTCGGATTCGCACAAGCTTCGTTAGTTGTATAAGTAAAGTTTACATTCCAGCGACCAGAAGCCTGGAATATTGCACTAAATAAGGTCGCAGCACATGTCCCGTAGTACTGCATTGGGCAACTCGATCCCCACGGTCAACAGACCCAGCAACACTACAGGATCTGGCAACATCAGATTATGTGTTTATGTATTTTGGTCTTTGTTTAAAGTTACTTTAAATATATCTTTAATATTATACTACACATATAAATTATCATAAATATTATAAATTATCTCGTATATAAAATATTTCAAATGATTTTTTTGTATTTCAATAATATTTATACTCGGTTGTTGTATAACACTGATAATAATAACTGATCATTTCGGTAGACAACTGGTAATAATATAATATAATTATTATATCTTAAGGCATCATACGCGGCCCTCTGATCCTGAAGTAAGCAGAGCCAGTCCACGTGACCCTGATAAAGTGTAATTTATATTTATGAACTATAATTAACGAATTATAACCTAACCTAACGTGTTGTATGTACGAGTAACATATTTTTATCATCATTCCGTATGGCATCTGTCATATGTATGTTAATTTGAGTGTTTGTTTTTGTAACAATTTGTGTGCGATTTGCGTGCTTGTGTTTTTATCGTTCAATATACTTCATATCAGCTATTCTAGTGTGAATGTACCTATTTTGAAACACGCTGTATCCAGTATGTAGGTATCTACATACTCTTAAATTTCGTATCGCTAAGATTCCAACGTAACGCCCATCTTGACGTCTATCACTCATAAATTAACGTCACACTTTGAGCCTTGTGATTTGCTTTGTTTGAACAGAATATTATAAAACACGTAATTTTGTCCGTAGCCGTCCTTTTATATTTTGATCACACGATGTAATCGAGCTACTAAACTATGACGTCATAGTCACATGAAATAAAAATTATTTATTTTTGCTTCCGTAATTAAATGTTTGGTTTCTATCGCTTTTCAAATAGCAGCGGTATTATTATGTTATAACATAACTTCACGCATATATGTACATATTATTATGTATGTATGAGAGGCAGACGGGTGTAGTACTGCCACGTTTCATCACTTACGTTATAATACGTCCCATGGAATATGGAGGGAGAAATTATTATGTTCTACTTTGAGAAATGTTAATAATATCTTGTGAATTAATTATTATATAGTACCTAGTATATCTAGTAGACGAGGCTAAATTAAACATTGTGAAGGTAGATGAATATTACTAGAACATTCCTTCGTTGCTGCTAATTCCACTGAGTTCGTTAGCGTCGCCTTCGCTTAATATTAAGATGGCTGTGTGCAGATGTTATGCGATGTAAACATGCTATGAAACTGTAGTTTAAAATAATATACGTACTTACATATGTATGCATACATTTTGCAGTAAAATTTAGAAAAGGAACAGTGTCTGATGAAAGTGTCATAGACCAGATATAAATTGAAAATGTTATTAGGTACAGATGCCGAGGGATACCAAGACGCACCTCAATGAAACAGCTCAAATTAGATCCTGGCTGAAGGGGGAGTCAGAAGTCTTTGAAATTGGCGTGCGTCTAAAATCGTGTTGAATGAGGATTAAGCCCGTCATTTGATAGAAATTTTCTTGATGAAATTGTTTTCTTCAATATTCATATTTAAAATGGACGTGTACTTATGTACTAGTAACTGACTTATTGACTGCTTCGTTAGCTGGGTGGTTCAAGCGCGATTGTCGAGCGAGAGGTCTGTGCTTCGAATCCCTGGTCGGGTACTATTGGGTTTTTCTAGCATGAAATTTATGGTAGTCGTTCGGAGTTTTGATTTGTGCTGAAACGTAGGAATGCACTACACTGTTCTACTTACCTCTTAGATGTTATAGGCGTGATGTTACGTTGATTTTATGTGCTTGTATAAGTATATAAAAGACACATAATATTTAAAATTTATCATATCTATATATTATACTATTATTTTATAATATACATTTTTGAGACTCCCAGCAACACTCATAACTAACATCTGACAGCCCCTTCGAAGAAACTTACCGATGTCGTGTGAATTTATAAATATCAATAAGAAAATGCACTTAGGTATATTTCCCACGGCCGGAAACGGCTAGTTGTGATGTCGAAGAGGACATTATTTGATTAACATTAATTAGTGAAAACCGGCTTTGCTTCTCAGCGACGCCACAAACGCGGCTTACGACTCTAGCGGATATTAAGAACCTCAACGTGACTTAGCACCCTTAACGCCTAAGATATAAGGATTCAATTGCATACGAGTGGCGATTGCGAACAGCAAAAGGCACCTATATTGCGTAAAACTCAATTCCAGTTTGGAGAAAGTAACGCTTTCTACACATGGTTTTGTGTTCAAAAATTATAATTATATGAACAGTGTGTAGGTCTGTTCACGCGAAATTTACTTAACAAAACCCATGAGGCGGTTAATGAATGTCACCAATTAACAGCGGATGTCCACAGCGTAGGTATTTCGTAGTCATAGTCGTATTTAGTGATGTCAAATAGGTTAGAATTCTACCTAAAATGTTTTCGTTATCATTAGTGTACAATTGTATTGTCACGCCAGATTCCATATTGAGTGGAGATCACTATTCTTTCAGATCTGACTTGCTTTTTCAACATTTACGGCTCTCTTTATATGCACGCCGGTTTCAGAGACTTTACTACCCCATCTCTTGATGAAGTTAAGTTTAAATTGACACAGTATGTGAAATCAGTTGACGGCGAATACAAATTTTGCTTTTGAATTAGTTAAAGCGTTTTTATTCTGTTAGCTACATGAGAATAATGATCACATGTAGAATATTGGTCACATGTAGAATATTGGTCACATGTAGAATATTGGTCACGTGTAGAATATTGGTCACGCGTAGAATATTGGTCACGTGCAGACCAAGGGCGATACAAGGCCTGCTGATAATGATTATTTACAAATGATTTCGAAAATTAATGCATAAACATACATGCCACTTTATCTCAACACCGTACGCGTCCTACGACGTCATTGCAACCTTTAATAATACAGCGTCATAATCGACTTATAAAACCCACCCCTGTAATTAGTAAAACCATCAATCGCTTAGGGTAGGATGGGGACTGGGTGTCTTTCTGTCTGCCTACAATAAATCAATCATGATTCTCGACCGATTTCACGGACTATACCGAACAAAAGCAACAAGGTAGAAGTCAAACGCAGCGCCAAAAAGGTCCATTCAAATCTGAACGGGGGCTAACAACATTATACCCGTGTAATACATATTTCATTATTATATCCACCTTTAATAAAATGTTTGATTTTATAGCTACGGCAACACTGTGCGCAGATTTTTTTCCTACAAGGATCCCAACAATACCATTGGCGTTGAATGGGGGGCGTTGTATTGTTGGGCAATATTTTTCCCTTTCATACATTCGTACTTTGTATTAGCGTATGTAGGGTTAGAAAAATAATACACACAATGTTATCACTTTTATAGAATATCTTTTGCACGTAGCACTTTGCAGGGTTCGTGGGTTTATTGGCTTCTTTTGTTTATTATTCAATTGTCGACTTACAATTTGGATCAGAATATTAATAATCATTATAATATCTATCAGTGACAATAAATGACAAAGTAAAGTGAGTAAAAAAAAAACAGCGAATATACAAAAATCTTTTAAAGAGTTTTGCGATACTGCAAAAATCAAACATTTTGAAGTTTTATTATGCTGACGGTGCAACACATTTCCACTGCGACCTCAATAGTTCCTGTGCACATCGATTGCAGCGCGGAGACACTGCTCACTTCCGCTCCATTCATTGTACAATCGTTGGCAAACCATTGTGTAACCATGGCAACCGTGGACCGGCGGGCCACCGCCGCCGGCCATCCGACAATGGACCAGATCCAATCCATTTCAAAAGCGCATCGTTGAGGTTTATTGGATCAGCGCTTGATGGATTGTGCGAACATTGTGTGATGATGTTTTTTTTTCTATGATAAAGACAGTAATAAAATTCTTAAATCGCATTTTTTTTCAAGCCGATAATATATTTTGATTCGGGCGTAGCGAATCGCATGATCCTTTCGCATTGAGGAAGTATTAGTACCGTACAAATATTCGTTCGACTTAACAGACGAAAGCTATTGGGCTTACATTGTACAAGCAATTAGCAAGCAATCCACACAAAAATATTACATTTTATAACTTACTAAGAATATCTTGTAAATGTATCTTACAATTAAATCATGAATAACCTTATAACAATGTCACCAGAAAAGCAGACGACGAAAACAATGTTACAATTTATTTTGTTAATTTTCGTTTATTGTTACCATTAATTTGATGAATCTAGAAGCATGGCAGGTATGTATGGATAAAGATTTATGCCACGCGGTGCCCTTTGCCTTCCCGGTAAGGAAGTGGCATGAATTTACTCGTTTATTACAATCAATTAAATGACTTTTTATAATTAAAACTAGAATTGCAGGGCCTAATATTAAATGTTACTACTGAAATATTGAATTTTCCATAATATTTTATTCAAGTGATTTGTCAGCAGTATAATATCTAGAAATTTTGGGTTTGAAGAAACTAGTCGGACCATCCCGAAAATATATACGGAGATGTCGTTTCATATGTAATAATTTGAAGATGTTGTAATGTATGAATTTCACAATTAGGTATTTGTCGGACCACAATTTTATAGTAAGCTTATAATGAGAGTCCTGCCATAACATCCGCAATTCTCTATACGTCCAACATTCTTATTATTTCAAAAGCTGTTCATGATTAATAGTGTGAACGAACGCAATTTCCTACTGCAACTTGGATATTTTTAATAGTTTTTGTATAACCTTTGTATGAATATCCAAGTCGACAATGCATTTGAACTTGGGCGTGTCGGATTGGGAAGATACTTTAATGTTACCGGAAGTTATTGCACTTGTGCAGCGAGTTCCACGGCATGGTGTAAAGAAGGCCGAATTTGCTCAATTTATCCCAGGTTTGATACTCAGCGAGGCAAATGCTTATACTACATACATTGAAGTGTTAATTTCTTATCTCTAAATGTAAGCAACATAGATATCTCTAAATGTAAGCAACTGAGACACTACATCTCTTTAAACGAAACCTTTATTTCTGACAAATTTAAATTTTAAAGAGCGTGTGAAATTTGTTACGATGCAAGAAACAGCTTTTGTTTATGGATAAATCTTTAAAATTGCACTTTAGTAAGAGCATCAGATTAGTTTTATCCCTTGTAACCCAAGGACTTGGTAAAACAAGGTCTTACGTTGATTATTATATTTTCTTTGGTATTCACATTAACCATTATCAAACCTCTCAGAGTTCCACTGTTATACACGAGTCTCTTGGCGCGAGCAGGATTAAGGTGATGGTCTGTCATGCTGGCCAATGCACGTAACAGACTTCACACGCCTCAGAGCATGTCACATTACATCTTCGTAGCGATATCAATTATAATAATATGTTTCTCAATTCATTATTATAAATGACTACCTGTTCCTTTTAATGTTGGATATTGTTAAACATAATGCGTAGTAATGTTTTTACCTGTAGGTACCTGCTGACGTATGAAAAACATGTTTTTTTTTGTCAATAAATTTGCTTCAATAGTGTTTCGTATATTTGCGATAATAGATTGATAATATATTTCATATGGGCGTGGCGAATTGGCAAGCTCCATTTATGTTACCGGAAGTTTTGTAAAATATCGGTGCCATAGAGACAGGTAGTATTAAGCGCAAATCGCTAAGTGGAGGAGGTGTTCCGTATACATTAATTTTATTTAAATATGTACTTAATCTGTTTGTATGTATAATTACAATGCTGTACGGTCAAACTGACGGAACCTGAAAAATGTATATTTGATTTTTTTTGTTAATTGACAATAAGCAATTTAGATAGTCTTGGTTAGACTTAACTTAAATTAATAATAAAAGATTTTTAAATGAATATGCTTCGGATCACAGTTCAATGGACACAATTTCACGATAAAGTTATATACTGTACAATACATCAATCCAATATTATTACACCACTGTAATATTATATTAAACCCGTAAATTAAATCTTCAAATTCTTAACCCCTCATTTTTTTTATTTCTAACTGCGAGCAACTCCAAAAACTATTTCATTCACAAATTTTTGGCCGTCGTTTCGGGAACCATCTCGGCGCACTTGTGTTTTGCGTCACGCTCCTTACGGCTGCATTCAGCTGCCATTCTCCATGCAGTGTCGCACTGAGATACTCGAGCCCGGTACTACAGGAGTACAGTACAATCCGTGAAATCGGTAATGTGTATTAGTAATCGACAATAGACATTCTGAACGAGTGGGTACTATTTTGTAATATTATTGTAGTTGATGTGGATGCTTTTAAAAAAAAAAGTAACATCACGCCTGTAATCCCCGAAGAAGTAGGCAGAGGAATGTAGAACACTCCCACGTTTGACCAGTTACTTTTGAGTCCCACGATGGAATAGGTGGTGAGCTTATTGCCATATACCGGGCACATATCCAGACTCCGAGCCACTACTAGAAA
>DWDV01004011.1:0-10066 GCA_018245615.1 Mimoniades ocyalus
CTTGGTATATTTTGATATAAAGATTTAATTATGACTTATTTTCAAACAATAAATCAGTGTTGTGATGTATGCTGTGACCTGTCCGCAGTAGCGAGATAAGGGGTCCCGCAGCAGCAAGCAGTGGGATTTAAAAAGGATTGTCACTATAGTTAATAAGCAAGATGGACACTTCATACGTGTTCACTAGAACCCACTGATATTTCTTCCATCTACTACATTCACAGTTCGCTCGAGTTGCGTTGCTAGATTTGAAGCGTAGATTGTACACCTACATTATATCCCTGCTTCGAACCTTACGTTCAGGAGAGAACTGTGTTAACTTTGCTATTTAAATGTGATGTGGCTGTGATGGGTCAATATTTATATCATTTATGCGTTTATTCAACTTTACATCGAATCAAAATGGACCAATAAAAATTTGTGGTAAAGATGCTTCTATTCGAAGTTAATTACAGTTTATTCTAGTTTCACTGCAATTCTCACGCACTCACGTAGTTTCACTGCAATTCTCACGCACGACACGCAAGATGTTGAATTATAAAACCACTTATGTGATGTAGTAAATGCGTTTAAACAACGTTTGTTGCTTATTTGTGTTTAGATGCTTGCTGTATATAGCTATAAGGACAAATCACGTTTTACCCTGTTCTTTGTATGTTCTTTTATGTAGGTACATTGTGAAATACCCATGGTGTTTCTTTGAAATAAGTAATATAAAATTTATACAAGCAGTATCGACAGCAGAAACGTCTTAATTCCTACAAAATAATTCTTTATATTTGTAGCTAATGAGAACAGTCATTTAGTTATTCAGACGTTTTCCATTTGAATTCCTCAGCTTCATTCTCATTTTAATATAATTGTTTACTTTTGATTGTATAATTAACTTTTTATTGTATAATTCTTATTATGTAAATTTTATAACAGAAACGTACCTGTAGTCTTTTGACTTAAAATTAGCATTTTAAAAACTATTTAATTATACAAGACAATATAAACATCCGATCTGGTTACCTCAGAGTTATATTTATCATGCTTATATTGGTGATAGATAAATAAAAATGGCGTCTATTAATTACAGTTGTCGTCTCAGGGTCGTGTCTCCAAATTTTTCTGACATGCTACACACAATTTACCATGGCAGTGTCTAGCTCCATGGTCACACCATGGAACTATGAATGTGATATTGCATGGAAAATTGGATAAGAACCATTTTGATATATAAATAATTAATATCGTGTTAGATTAACGGTCTTCTTCTTCATCGAGTCGACAGCTGAACGAGAGTGATCAGCCATCGTGGTGAAAGGATTAGTCGCAATGTCCAGGGTGCGCCGGGCAGTTTGTGTTCGTAGTTGATCAAACAGTCGTCGCTCGGGGAGGCTCGTTCATGCACCCCAGATTAACGATGATTACTTTTTTGAACTAATCAGTGTATGTATTTACTTCTTTATAACCGATTATGTCGATCTAACAAAATCATGATCTTTTAATATTGTCTTATTATCGTTAAATCGACATCAACTTTTCTTTTCAGGTTACGTAACATCTAGCTTGTAATACCCGAAGAGGTAGGCAGAGGAATGTAAAACATTCCCACGTTTCACCAGTTACGTTTACGTCTCACTATGGAATAGGTGTTGAGCCTGTTGCCATACACCGGGCACATATCCAGACTCCGAGCCACGACTACAAAATCTAAATTAGAAAAATCTTACAGTGCCCGACCCGGGATTTGAACCCAGGACCTCCCTATCGGCAGTCGTCCTTGCAACCAACACGACCAACGAGGCATTACGTTATTTTAAAATACCCAGTACGTACCTATACCTACATCTTTCAATACTCAAATATTCATTCTGGGATAATTGCACAATAACGCCACTTACATTATTAGTAACTTTTTAATCTATGCTATAATGGGTTTCACATAAAAATAACCTTAATTTCAAGACGTATACCAATACGTTGATAATATACGTATGCTATGGCGACGCGGATATGCTTTGTAATTAGTTAATTATTCGCCTGCGGTCGCAGACCGAGACTATATTAAGCGTCAAACAATAGCGTCGTTAAAGTTTTTAAATAAGTAATTAACAGGAATGTTATGTCAGTAAGCGTCGTGGGCGTTCGGTCATGTTTTTGAGACTTTATTTTTACAACTGGTGAATAGTGGGAGTGCATTACGCAGCTCTGCGCACATTTTCGCGGAAATACAGGCGTGAACGTATTGCTATCGTTCTTTTTTTATGGTACCTATAAACTTTTTATTCTGTTTCATGTTCTGTAAATCATGTGACATCTGTCAACTGTCAATCCACCATTGGATTGTGTAAAGTTGTGTAGCTGATTTTGTCCTTGACATTCTCGTTCTGAAAGTGGTTCATCTCTGCCAGTAAAACGATAAAAGGTTTGACAATGAAGATAATGATGAAATATCTTCATGCATTGGGAAACTTCATGCATTGGGAAACATTGGTTAAATTGGGTACGGGTTTGGATACGTATCTAATGAATAGTATACCGTTTTGAGTTTAAAAATATTATAGAAAAAAAAAACATACATTTATCAATTTGTTGTATTTTGTAACATTCAGTATCTATATTTTAAAGGGTTTATTTTCTTATTTAAATAATTGTAAAGTCTGTTTACGTTGCACATATACTTATAAAGTTCCGCGTCGAGGCGGAATAAAAAGTTCCCTGTAGGGGTGGAGTAAGAATATATTCCCCGACCCTGTACTGGGATCCCGGGTGTCGTAAGAGACGACTTAACCCGGCACTGGCAGATCGCGGTATGGCCCGGTTTCCCTAGGCACAGTTAGATCTATACTCTACAGCCTCATTCTTTTATCACAAGCCTTACCGGTTCAAACAATTACTGTCCAGTAGTTCGTCAGATGTGGGTGCCTAGCTTACGTTAACTTCCTTTGGTAGTAATGACCAGCGTTGCCTTTGATGCGTATTGTAAATATCTTCCATATATGAACATCATACGAGTACCTTAACGGTCATAAATAGTTTCTATTGGAAAACCACCAGTACGAGAGTAGGTACTTAGGTAGATGGATGCTTTTTATTATATTCAAGAGAAATGTTACAAAATAAACACAATTACATTGGATGTAGCGTTATTATAGTGACATGCGTTTCACGGATTTTAAATAGAATAGAGTAGTAAGGTGTCTATGGTATTATAGTACTTGTCTATGTTACGTATTTTACAAGGAAAAACTCGACGTGTGCCTATGTGTGCGAGGCATTATGGTATAAGTAATAAAAATATTATATATTGTTATTGTAATAATAAATATTTTTTATTGAAATTACAATGTAGGTAGGTATTGTTTTCCAAATGTATTTCTTTCTTTTTCAATGTATGCTATCCAAATTTAATTGAGATTACATAGTTAAAAGTCTCATTATAAAAAAATAAATAGGTATAACCGTTTATTTATTTAATTGCAGCGCTCTTTGTAACAAAGCAATCCACACAACGACGTAATTATTCATCGATATTTGCTGACGGTGCGGCGCGGCGCAACGAATATTACGCAATGCGAATATTCATTAAATAATAAATAGTTACGACAAGTAACACCGATTACACATGCATGACATGTATAGAGCAGTTTTTTAAAACACTGTCGAGGTCTGAACACAGTACAATTTAATTACGGAAGTTAGGCCTGCTAGCCTTAATCGAGTGCTAGGCGTACATAGAACGTAGTGACGAAATCGCGAAGGCCATGCGTTTGTAACAATACAAAACGCAATAATGATTTACCTATGTTGATTTATTTGCACACAGATCCTGATATGCAAGCAAACTGAATTTTGGCGCGAAGATATCTTCCTATGTTTGGCAAATGATTATAATGAATATTACGCAATGAAATAATTTTTAAGAATTGATAAAATATCGTGTTCCAGATAACGTTTATATTTTATTTAATTTTTTTTAATGTACCTACAATGAAAATTACATTTGATTTTTACAATTCGTTGAAAGACCACGTTAGCTTATTAAGCAAACGAAAAAACTAATACCAATAGCAGAAGATTTACTATTTTTATAAGATCAGAATGCTATTAAGTAACGTGTGTCAAATTAAATTTAGTACAAGACTGCCACAGGTACTTAATCGGTAATTAACAAGAATTATTTTTAAATACACCTGTAATAGTACGTAATAACTACATAGTTATATAAAACGTAGCTATCATATTCTTCCGATACATATTTATAGGATGATACAATGAGCAGATTCTGTGTATTATAAATGATGTGTTGGTATAATTACATTCCTTATTCATTGAATCATTACACAATCATGACGATACATCAACAGCAACAACAGAAGTTTGATGTTGTCAGTCCTAGAGACAAACTATGCTACATAAGTAACATTGCCTGTAATCTCCGAAAAGGCGGGTCGAAGAGTGCAGTACAATCCCACATTTCACTATTTACGTTTACGACTCACTATGGAATAGATGGTGAGCCTTTTGCCGTACACTGGACACATTATCAGACTCCGAGACACTATTACTAATTTCTACTAGAAATCTAAGTCAGAAAATTCCAATGGTATCCGACACGAGATTTGAATTCAGCGCCTCTCGCACGGCAATCCTGCTTTCAACTGAATAAACGAGGTAGGTATTACTATAATAATGTATATTAAGTAGAACGGCTGTGATTTTAGCCAACCACAGCAGCTCCAATTGAAGCACAACTTACCGATAACGTCCCAGTTTACTCATAAATCGTGGCACGTGTAGAAATAGCAAACAGTATGCGAACAATTAATTACTTCGTATTTAACCATACATTTATAACATTAATTGAAAAATGGTCAAGTGGCGAAAAACAGCAGATTGGCGGTGAAGGAAATTCCATTTTTGAAATGTTTGTAACTTTATTAGCATTACCACTACACGTTTTGTAAGAGCAGTCTAACATAAAACGGTCATTTTAGTTCAAAAGTATACCTATAGTCTCCTAGCAAATCGTGAAAAATAAAAAAAACAGCATTCTAATTGCTTACCTGTAAATGTAAATGTTATAATAATCATTTATGCCCTCGACGTTATTATATAAAAAGTTGTATAATAAAACTTGTTTATCGAGTATTATTATTCTCATCACCTATGTTTATTAATATTACTTATATTTTTATCGTTTCAACTCTGGACACGGACCTCTTCTCAGACAAGAAGGTTCAAGGCCATGTTGGTCAAATGTGTCTTGGAACACTACACGCCTAAGAGAACATTATGGAGAATTTTAACGCGTCCAGGTTCTCTTCCCGATAATGTTCTTCATCATCATAACAAGTGACATTAGATTTAAACTTAAAACAGTAAGTAACATTGTATATTGTATAGACAGGCGCCTTTGAGAGATTTGAATGCCCGAGCTGTGGGACGCTGAATTGTAAACCACTTCGCTTATGTGAGTTACACACAGTAAAAAATATTTTAACATCGAATTACAAACATATGAAATCGATATTTTTAGCGAATCACTGCGAAAACAATGAATATTCAACCTTAATATATAATTGCTATTCAAGACAACTAGGACGAATATTGTATGCACTTCTCAATGCTCCCATTGTAGTTTGAAGCCCTGGCGAACGGTTACATAAAACTGAATGCATTCGTTTGCATTTTTATAGTTACACCTACCGCTGTGTGCATATATCAGTTATCGCCGGGTTTTTTGATTGAATCAGCTGCCACCGACAACAATTATTGTATAACAAGTGACGAAATATGTATAACGTAACATAACAGCCATTGCGGTATTTTTGCCGCATGCGTTCTCCGAAAACAGGTAGGCATGTGTTTGGTGTGATAACGTTTTGTTGTTTGTTTTTACTGGATGTGTATGATTGAAAAATATGGTCGAAGTTCGTGGATATTGTTAACAATTTTATATTGATAATTTGTACGAATTTCCATTACTTGTACGTATTGAATTACATGCAGGTACACAATGTAGGAGCTACAATCAATTGAAGTTTTTGTTTAAATATCCTTCCCCCAAGATACTGTAGACGAAATAATGCAATACATGTTTGTTGAGCCACTTTGTTAAAATTAAAACACAGAAAGTCATAAAGGTATTGTTAAATCAAAATGTCAAACAGTTTTTTGATTACGCACTTATACCTATTCAGTAGATCAATGGTTTGTTTGCGAACTATTATGGTATTAAAGGCTCTTCTTATGTAGAATTGCTAATGTTGTTTGTCATAGTAAGTGGTTGAGAAGGGCTTATCGCTACAAGACAGCACACAAACGCAATAATTTTAACAACCTTTTAAGCAAAAGTCTTTTAAATACTAATAACTCTCGGTTCTCGTAAAATATGTAATATCACGAAACTGGTAAAGGGAATTTCCTTGAAGTGAGCAGTGGTTAATTGTAAATTATTATGTAGGTTCCTTTCAAATAGACCGGCTCAGAGCAGAGAACACTTTAATCATATTTAAAATTGAACTTTAGCGCACTGGAATAAAGTCTATTTTTATATTGCAATCATTTTATGTCGAAAACGCTCGAGCGCCATCACAAAACAATAATTGAAATGTAAAAGATAGAGTTTATTGATATGTTTTAAGCTACATATATTTTAAATACGATAGAAATTTGTCCTTTTCTCTGCGCCGGTCGATATGAAAGGACGCTGTTTCGGCGTAAACATTTTAATCACAATCGAGAAGTGTCTATGAACACGGTACGTCACTTAAAACATAATTACCACATTATGGCACTAGCCGAAGAATCTCATAGACACCCTGGATTTGTCCTCGTAAGTGCAAAGGACTTTTATTGAGATAGTCTCATTCGGTACATTCATACGGGCCATACCCACATTCAGTACGTGCGAAGCTAGAAACTAGGGCCGGCATCTGGAACGGATACTGTATCTTAAACAAGCTATGTGTTCTTCCTGAAAAAAGTTCAAAAAGTATGGATACTACTAGGGAATGTAATCCAGCACTTAAGACGTTTGAGATCATCAGTCCTGCGGATCCGCAAGGTTTGCAAGATTGTACAATATTTTAGAATTATTAGCCCACAAAATTATTATCAAGTCTGTAAATGAAACAATAGAATTATGTTATATAAATTAAAGTTTGAAGATGTGAATTAAAGTGTGAAAAAAAATTAATAAGGTTCGGACACTTCTTCTGAAATTATTTTGGTAGTATACCTACACAAGGTGTTTAATGTTTCATATTTAAATTTGAGCATATTGTATGTGGAACTGACTTAACAAAGTTGTACATAATTTGCTTCCAGATACTTCCCTCTGTTTCCTGTACATTCAAACAGAGCAATTTTTTGTTTTATTATAAGGTTAAGTGACGCCGTCGTCCCTGGAAGTCCGACCTCAATTCCAGCAGATTACCATGATCTGCAAAATGTTACGCGGCCAAATAGACGCATGTGATCTTATTGACGAGTTGTGTCGTTTTTTTTCCCAACAATTATCTAGGATGCCGTAGGCATGATTTATTCGCTCCTCGCGTCCTTAAAGCGCTCAATTACTTCCTGGAGAGTAACCCTGAGTGCGACTTGTTACCTGATGGATGGAATACGATATTGTTAGAATGTTAAAAGTTTTGTGAGCGTGAAGTATTACTCTGCTATTTTTTACTTAATGTAATTAGGTTATACCGTTTTAATTACAGTAAACAAATGACTAATTAACACATGTGGCGCGGTTCCAAAGAAGGGGGAAAGAGGAAAAGAACCAACCGATCGCGGGTATTGCCAGTGACATGCAACAGGCAAACATTTCCAAAGAAGGATTTTGTGCAGCATAACAATGACTTGCTTTTTATATTAAACGGGATTTTCATAACAAAGTTGATTAGGTTACATATTAGCTTACAACTAACTGTGCCCGCGACTTGTCCGCGTGGAATTTAACAAAAAAGTTATTGTTCAGTTTGTAGATTTTACGATAACTTATCTAACATAATGTTCTAAAATTTTAAAATGAAAGTAGCCTAAGTTACTTCTTATCACATCAGCTATCTGCCAGTGAAAGTCCCGTCAAAATCGGTCCAGCCGTTCCAGAGATTTGCCGGAACAAACAGACAGACAGAGAGACAAAAATAGTAAAAAAGGTTATTTTGGTATACGTACCGTGTAGTATTATATACATATATGCATTTAGTAAAAAGCAATTTTTTAATATTACAAACAGACACTCCAATTATATTTAATTGTGTAGATGTATAGATGAGTTATATGATAAAAATGGTTTGTATTTTTTTATTCATCATTAACTGCGTCAATGTCAACTCTCTTATGGGCCCATTCTTGATACGGGTCTTTTCTCAGAATGAGAAGCGATAAGGCTGTAGTCTGCCAGGTTATCCAGTGCGAATTGACATTCTTAATAATACGCTTTACATAACACTATGAAGCACTCTGAAGTGGTATAGATTTCCAGACGTCATCACCTCTATAACTTCAACATATTTGATCATTATGCGAAATTTACGTATTGATAACTAATGCCGGTACGTAAGCACAACAGGAGTTAGCAACGTCTCTGTCAATACAATGAATTTTATTGTGTAATAATATTAAACTGTTAAAATTTTCCCTGTAAGTGACGTAAAGTTTCCAAATTTTATAGTGCTGGTTAAAAACAGGATAAAATTGTTTAAAGGAGACATACATTTTAAATGGTAACGTATGGCAGAAAGCATTGAATCCGAGGCATCAAGGTTTATAAGTACATTACGCACGGCACGTGTAAGTACATTACATGTGACAGCAAAGGTTGCTCAATGTTGGCTTATAATACATATAATAATAATATAATATATATGTTATAATATTTGATTTGTATTTTATGATTTTCGTATGAACATTAAATATAATTAAATAAGTGAAAGTGAAGTACGTAATATGCTTAGGTAAAGTACGTGCCGGAATGGAGAAAGAATATATTCCCCCACCCCGTGCCGGAATACAGGTGTCGTAAGAGGCGACTAAATCCGGCGCGGTCTGGCTAGGCACAGCTAAATGCCCTGGACACCTTTAGGCAGCCGCGGAGATGACCCGTGAAGATGTGCTCTGCGATCCCCAACTCGCATACCGGGATTATAAGGATAACCCCACAAGGAAGACCTATGTCCATCAGTGGACTGCTATAGGCTGGTAATGATGATGACATGTGGGTATCTACTGTTTGTCTCTTAATGAGATCTCCTCCAGCAGATCTAGTGGAATAAGCATTTATCATATACTATATTAATTATGATTACTATTACATAATTACGCCAGGCCCATTATGGAGTAGGCAGAGAGTACCAAGAGTAAAGAATTTCTACCCTCACAGACCTGAAGTGCTTCTACATCACTCTCCTCGTACACGTTCAATCAAGTATGGATTAGTGAATTGTAAATGTTGTATTGCTTCTGGAAATATTCTATGTAATTAGCAGTAACGTTGTGTTCACTCGAGGCGCTCGCAACGTGTCTATTGGATGTTACGTTAACGGTGACCTCAATCATCTGAAACCTGACAAGCAACCCTTTTCCACGAAACGAGACACTCGTGGTACAACGTCCTACATTGCGTTACATGGCCAGTGCAACAGCAGCGTTACTGTGTATGGGGTAAATATGACACGAAAAAACATGAAGAAAACAATTCAATTCATAACTGAAACGTTGAGTGAATGCTTAAGTATTATTAGTGACACCGAACTAAATTGAGCATTAATATTTTAATACAAATCAAAATAGTAATACAAAGTTAATAGGTACCCAAAGTTAATGACGGATGTACCAATTTTGGTAAATAAAAGAATTTAATTACACAATATATCGCATTCAGGCGGAATGTATTAGGGTTGTGAAGTTAGTATAGAACAAATGTATTATAATTCTAACACTTTTATCGTTCCACTTTTGGAACATGAGTCTCCTCTCAGATGAGAGGGTTAAGGCCATAGTCTGCCACGCTGGCCAAGTGTGACTTGGCAGACTTCATACTCCTCAGAGAACAATTTTTTTGAGAACT
>DWDV01004012.1:0-10066 GCA_018245615.1 Mimoniades ocyalus
GAAAATCTAAATTAGAAAATTTTGTAGTGTTCGACCCGTGAATCGAACCCGGGACCTCCCGATCGGCAGTCGCACTTACAACAAACACGACCAACGAGGCAGTCAGTTGCTCGGAGTTAACAGTTATATCACAAATGACAGTATACCAATATGTCAAATTAATGATTATTAATATCGATTGCGGATGAATAATTGTTAATGGTTTATTTTCATTAGCGATTCCATGTTACGGATGGTGCATTAATAATTTAGGTGAATTGTTGTTTTATCCAACAATAGTCTTTTAGATAGCTTACCGTTTTACCAATAGTTTGCCATGCAAAACAGAAATTTGGCCAATTTGACAGCCTTTATTATAAGTAGCTTATACGGTCTCGACAAAGGAAAGTACTTGTGTGAAGTTAAATTATTTTGTAGCACGTGTGTTTGACTGCCCGTTGATCGACTGGTTGCATGCGCGACTGTTTATTGAGAATACCTGGGTTCAAATCCTGGATTGGGTACTATTAAATTATTCTAACTTAGTATTTCTGGTTAAAATTTCTTGTAGTGGCTCGGAGTCTTGGTCTGTCTCCGATGTGTGGCAATAGGTTTCTTCCATGGAGTGACAATAATATTTTCTAATGCATTCAAAGGTTCAAGAAACATAAAATTATCAGCTATAAATTAACCTTCTGAAGTCTCTATTATGTCACAAACCTTATTACGCATAATTTAACGATATTTATTTTATCGTACTGGTGCCAAATACAGTAATTTCAACCCTAACGCAATGGTCTGCAGCTTTTCATCAGTAAAAGTCATAATTGTCATAGCCCATTTCTTAAACTTTATTAGCTTTAATATTAATGTAAATCAGATTAGCCGACCGCATTCCACATCGATTGACTTATATCCCATACAAATTCTGCTTATTAACACTTTCATACAACAATTGTTATGATTCCCACGTCATTGTTGTGTGATGTCATTTCACTCATTATCATGACAATGTTGGCACGCCTGCAATCGCCTCAGTTTGTATCATCGTGGGTGGGGGGTAATGAAGTCGTTACGAGCTTGGTTGGTGGTATTCAGAAATGAGATGTGAAAGAGACAAAGGAAGGATTGGAAAGGTATGACTATACTGGGATGTGAAAATCATTTAACGTGTATGAAAAAAACGATAGAGAAACGTATGACAAAAATACATTCAGTAAAACAATACCTAAATGGTATGAAGTGTATTCTTATTGAGACAATGACATTAAATATCGTGAGGAAGTCTTCACACTTAATTCTCCATAATGTTCACTAATAGTGGTGGTGTATAGCCTTAATCCCTTCCATTTTAAGAGATTTGTCGTGTTTAACAATTGAATATTAAAAGAGTTGCTGATTAAGACAGTATTCTTGTTAACTGGATTTAGTGGTTATGGTCATGTAAGAATTGGTTATTATAGTAACAATATTTTCATTGTTTTCGATGCAAATTAAAATAAATCACTAACATGATCACTGATCATATTATTTGTCCAAGCTTAAACCAGAAACTTCGTATCTTATCTGAATCGAGATACTTAATAACAATACTTCTGTATTCCATTTATTACATTTTGTAGTACCATACTGTTCTGCATTTCTACAGGACGTCCATAGAAAAACTCGTTATAAAAAGATCCAAATATATGTAGTTTAGTCATCGCATGGCCCATTACCATAACAATATTGTCACGCCCGCGAACAATTGAATCTCAGTTGATATTAACGTGGGTAGATTTAAATGAAGTCGTTTAGATCCGCCTTGAGTAACTACGGTACAGACAACTTTATATTATTACGAAGAGCGAAAAGACAATGGCGGTGAAATAAAGAGTAAAATAGACTATCGGTTGGAGAAAGTAATGTTTCCAGTTCTGCAATTGGAAAACCGTCCGAAACGAAAAGTCTAAAGGAAATAGAGAGAAAGGATATTTTCTGGATAAACGTGCTACATGTTAGATTTCATCTCACAAAGGTAAATGTAATAGCGGTCGAACGCAAATTTTTTGCAACGTCACACGATGTCCCTTACTGACTGTAGAATGAGGAAATTAGAGCCAAATATTATAGACCTGAAGTGCTTCTTCTTTTCTTTATAGCTTGTTTCATATATCATACGTTTCTGATTGGTATTATTCGTAAGTTCTTTTAATAAATATTGATATTATTACAATATTACATTATTACAATATTCACATATTGATCTTAATTTGCTTTTGACTTATAGAAATGCTGCTACAGTCTTGGTCGGTGGAGGATATAAATTAAACTTTATGTGGATAGTTTTAGACCATCTAAAACCCAATATTCCGATAACGTTGTAGCTGTTCTGACCAAAACCACAGCAATGTTTCAGGTAGCCGATGGAGCTTCAAAAACATTTTTTTTACCCAAAATGAACGGCAATAGATTTAAGCTACGGGCACATTTTTACGTTTAATCGCAGTCCATTTTTGAATATTCATTCCGAAAATTGGAAAATCGTTTCAAATTAAGGGGAGTTACTATTTATCCACAGGCCATTTCAAGTTTTTAATTATTTGTTACAATTTTTTTTCCGGATAAATCCGGGGGTATGGCCATTGTTTCAGCAAAGGCGGAAAGCGAGTGACAAAAATCGCGTTTAATTGTTATTCTAGTTTGAAAATAGGATGATACTTGTAATGGTAAAGATGCTCATTGGTTCTTCTAAAATACAAAAAATGTTCTTTAAATGTCATGCAGTTTCTATGACAAAATCCTGAACAGAATATTTTTTGTAATTACAAGAGTTCGGACGATAAAGATAAGCGGTGTAAAAATAATGAAACCGGCGTGTATGTATAAAAAGAGTGATACATTTAGAAGAAGCGAATTAGGTCTGTAAGAATAAAAATATAGGCAGAAACCACCTGATCCAAGTGCTTTATGCCTATCTCAAAACAGATTTGGCGTGATGATGTGAAAATGAAATAATATTTCGTACTTAGTTTGCCATTTGATTGTGAGACGCATCAGCAAACTCAACTCAACGATTCGATCAACGGAACACGCCGGTGGCGCTCGGTCTTCCATTTTTAGTTTAGTCAACTTTAAATTACTATTGCAAACTGGACGCCCATCAACTTCAACTTTAATAGCTCGCTCCATCGTGATAGTATAGAATTACTGTACAGCCTCTACCACCAAAATCAAATTTACCTCAGCATTCCGTAGAGCTTTCCCGCTTTATACATCCATTAACACTCCAACCTTTGTTTTAACTGAATGGTTTGGTATTAATGCGTCAATAGTTCATACACTATTATAAAAATTTGATGTAACTTTAGAAAAAACGCAAGCATTTGGTTTACATTGTTTATTCAATATGTCGTTCCTATGAATGTTAATTGGTAAATAATGTGGACGGTAAATGTAAATATGCGAAAGGTACATAAAATGAATTATGTGCATTACACAATACAATTTATAGCATGACGTATGAAATAAAATAAACACAATAATATCATAATTAATGAGTTATAATGAGATATCTACATTGCATCTTGAATGTTGAGTAAATAACAAAATATAATGTTTACAATTGTATATCCTTTGGAAGTCTACTGCTTGACAATCTAATTCAAAGGTGTCTAAAATAGTAATCCCCGAACAGGTAGGGAGAAGAGTGTAGCACAATTCCAAGATTCACCCGTGATGTTATATACTACATGTATATATAAACGTCCCACTATGTAAGAGATTAGCCGATTGTCATATACTTAGCACAAATCCAGATTCCAAGCTATTACTAGGAATTAAGTTTAAAAACCCGACAGTACTCTACCCGGGAATCGAATCCAGGATCTCTAGACCACCTAATGCACTTACAACAACTCGTCCCACGAGGCAGTTATTGAGGGATTTATTAATTAAACAACACTTAATCAGTATATAATCGAAACGACATCCGACAGGGTTTTAGTAGCATTTGTCATCGTAAGGCATCGTGTACATTTTTTGCATCGATGCTTGTAACGATACGTTAGCGGCAGTCAAATCAGATTTAACAATTATACGACAAGCTTAACAGCTGCGTGGGTTGCAATTGCGTATAGTCATCGAATGTTCGTGAAAATTAAATATGATTGTATCATTGGCTCGGAGTGCCGTTTGATTTAAAATAATTCCGGTACTTTTAATTTATTAATCTGTTTTTTAACAGATAGCTTATATTTTGGAGCAGAATAGTTTTAAATTGTTATTGAGCGTTAACAGCATATACAATGTGTAACACTTATGGGATAATAGCTATTAAGCTGATTGCCCGCTAGAAGGGTTCGGATTCGATGTCTGCGAGACAGACATTAGAATTAAGAATTATTAGCGGCTGGCTCTTGGTGATTTCTGTTTTGTGTGTAATATCCTTCTTATATCTCCAAAGCGCTGAAGATATGACATCTTCATGTATCTCTTAAATATTAACCATTCAAAAAGTTTTGAATTAAATAGTAAAATGGAGATTTATATTACAAGTGTCCATTCTAGAATGGAAACAAGTAGGTCTATGCGCAGGTCATTCGAATAAATTGAAAACATTTTTGGTTTGATGAAAGTAGCAGAGGTCTTTATTTTCGGTTCAACATTTCCGTTAAAGAATGAGTCGTATATGGCTCTTAGTTTCTGCTTCCCGCTTCAGGCAATAAGCATGGAAATATGAATGTGAAAGTTAAAAATAGCAATGCATTAGTATATAACGAAAAATCACAATAAACATCACGCACGGAGACGTGACTGCACAGTTAGTATCGAATAATATTCCTTTGAAACTCCAAACGTTCTCGACACAAATGTACCAAGAAGTCACACACAGCCTGTCGGGATCGAGCGGAGACCTCTCAAAGAATACGATGTAAATTGAAAATCTCTCTATTTGAACATCAAACGTCCGGCTCTTTATGGATGCTACATACGATCGTACACTTTGATACATATTCGCGTATTATGTCGCATATTTGTGGGTGACTTTAGTTGCGATTTGACAAAAAAAAACTGATCATTTCTGATGTTTTACAATACAATACGATACATTATTCTCTATTGTACACCCAGAGACAGAGAAACAAATACGTAGAGGATTCAAGAAAATTGACAGTAAACAAAAGGCGGTCTGATCGTTAACAAGCAATCTCTACCAGATAACCTTAGTAGTTTAGTTTATTTAGTATTTTAATAGTTATTGTGCTGATGATAATGATGTTTTTTACGATTTTACATAAGTACTGTTGAAATAGAATTTATAGTAGGTACCTACCATAGTGCCATAATACAAAAATCAATGTCATAATCTAAATAGATAAATAAAATTGGAGTGTCTGTTTGTGATTTTAAAATAACCGCTTTTAACTAAATGCATATGTATGTATACACGGTACATATACCAAAATAACATTTTTTACTATTTTTGTCTCTCTGTCTGTTTACTCCGGCTGAGCTCTGGGATGGCTGAACCGATTTTGACGGGACGTTCATTGGCAGATAACTGATGTAATAAGGAGTAACTTAGGCTAGTTTAATTTTAGAATTTGAGACTTTTAGAATTTTAGAATTCCACGCGGACGAAGTCGCGAGTACACCTAGTAAGGAATAAAAGGGGTCTTGTTATGGTGACCGTTACTTCCAATATTGGTAATTATAGTTTATTTTTTATTTCTGCAGGACATAGTCCACAATCACATTAGAGTCGAACTATACTCTAGCATTATGCTGTATAACCGTTCTCAATGGTAAAACCTGTTGAGAACACTCATGAATCTGCACTTACGTATAATAGTATCGGCCAATTCATTTGCAATTTACGACCAAACGGGGTTGTGCAAACCAACAGAGAGCCTACGATTGGATTAGACAGGAACAGGGTCGCTGTCAGCGGTCAAGGTGAACAGGACTGTAATATTTTCCTCGATGCAGATAGCAAAAATATATCACGGCTAGGAGCGAATACGACCTTTAGCACATTTAAGCCTTTTTATGGATTACTGTGAAGCTTAACAATTGTTACGTAACGAGAACAAGATGGATTGATTGAGCTTAATGTTTTCTTCAAAACACCTAAACGTTTGGGAACATTTTCCATTAAACTATCGCAGCATGGAAGCTATTCAACCCAACATTGGATCTAAAAATAAAACCGCCCTTTGAATATGAAACGGCTCAGCCCTTTGAGAATTTTCTATACATTGAGATACATCAAAATATCCGGCTATATCACACCGCTGTGTCAGCTTAGTTATGATTTGTTGAGTATCGCGCGTCAGCAATTGGATGAAGGCAGTTCCGTTTTGGCTTACGATTTGTGTCGTCTTATAAAAGTCGTACACCCATTCAGTATTTGTATCTTATTTTATACAAAAGCAATATTTTTATCATCGTAATATACACGATCAGAATTAACCAAAAACAATTTAGTTTTTAATGACGAAACGCAGACTATGTGTGATATGGTACAATAATATATTGGAGGCAACTAATGCTGAGTTTGAACTATGATAACCAGATTTCTCATAAACACACATAAATAAATTACCTATCTAATACATTTCAACAAAGGAATCAACCTCACAATTACCGAGTTATCAGGCAGGTACACTAGCCAAGGGACCAGGAGTTTAGTCAACCAGTAGAAACATGAAGCTTCCTTTAATAATATGTCAAATTCTTTCATTTGATACTGAAATCCAATCTGCACACTTTGGTCTCCAGCACAAACAGATTCATTATACCGTTGAGCTCCCACACCGCCATTAACGAATTTTATGGGTATTTTATGTGGAAAATGATAAGGCGTTTCAAAAACTCTATAAAACTGGATTCTGCTCGTAAAAGTATTTTGTGGGTGTTTTATTGCTTTTGTTTGCAGTTCATATAGTTTGTCACTGTAGTGGTTGCTGATAATTGAAAAATATTTTATTATTATATCGTCACGCCAAGTTGGTTATGGGGTAGGAAGAGAGCACCGAGTGGCAAATGCGCCTATCAAATATCAGACCTGTGAGGATAAAATTATTTGAGACTATGTCTGACTAAATGTCTGACTACCTACCTTTTCTACAAAGGATCTGACATGATAATATAATAATACTTCTGCATATAATGTTTTTATAACCAAGCTGATCAAACGGTCATCCCGCATATATTTATCCTGGTGGGAATCCAACCCACGATCCCCGATTCACTTAATCAGGTAAACTAACAACTGGACCATTAAACAAGTCAACTAGAACTTGCTTGAACTTTAATTTCGATCAGCAATTAAAACCTATCTCGGTATCCTTTGACTATCCTGTACTGGAATACGCTATAAATGTATTTTGTTTAATAAAATCCATCGATCACGTACTGTCCCTCTGTAACCTCCACAATAGTAGCGGTGTTATCCGTTATTGGCATTCCATACTACGCTAATATTGTGTGAGCTAATACAAATCAAACAATCAGTTAGCTATTGAATGTGAGTGATTAATATAATTAAACTCTAATTGTAATTAGACTAGAACAATTACACTGTGATTTATTATTAATATTATTTGGCTGTTAATATATGTAGGGCTTAATAGGCTTCATGATGTTGTTTAAGGTCTATTTAATCTGCCATTTCACAATTGACCAGCGTTATAGGCTATGATTTTAATCGTTCTCACTCTGTTAGGACATCTGTGCCCAATAGCGGAACGATGAAATGGTCTGTGTATGTAATCAGGATTTGTAACTATGAAGATATCTTACATAATCTTTGTGAAAATATCTATTTTCCGCTTATCTTTCCGATATCTTTGTTCTCACCTAACTGTACTGTTAAATTTCACAAAAACCGGTCTGTCATTTTTAACAAATGCTGTTCTCGGAAGTTTTTTGTCTGTTGCTTGATAAATGGTAAATGTTAAATTTTTATCGTCATCATCAGCACCTTAAAGCCTCTCATCGTGTCGCTGCCGGACGTTGTTGGCGTATATGTAATTGCAACCAAAGACGATTAGTTCTTCCTTTAGATTTCACGTCAGTTTAGCTCGGCATGCTCTTTAGCATTCAGGGTATTCCCTGAACATTCAGTGTATGGCTTCTGCACCAGTATTACAATATTAAACGCATAGCGACTAGAACGTCCCTCGTGCTTACCGCCATTTGCCGGCATTGAATACGTAAACACCTACACCACCATATGTACCACTACTATCTATTTAGAAAAACCTAAAAAGCTAATTACTCGCATATCTTCATGAATATTTTGACTGTTGGGCACAGTTCTATACACAGAATGTCTGTACCCCAGGTCTGTAGCCCATAGGTGGCCAGGGCATTTAGATATTGAAATAAATTATATAACAATATATGTACATCATAATCTAGTAAAAATAATACTAATAATATACATTATAATCTAATAAAAAGAACGTAAATATTCTTAGGCTGATATATTTTTTATAATTCCGAGTAATCGAATGATACACATTATTTATCATTTAGGTGTAATTGTCTCATTAATGACAACACAATGAACTGTCAGGACCATTACATTAAAAGTTCATCAGTCAATGTGCGGTGTCCAGAGCATCCATCTATTTCATTTAATGATGTCCAATTTTTACCAATTTATAGGAAACAAATATAGCTCTTGAAATAACGATGATTAATGGCATTTTTATTTTACCTATTACACCATAAACACTTTTTAGACGAAAACATGTAATTTTTGTTTATTATGCAATACAATGCTCTGAAATGAATGTCCCAAGTAGCTGCGGTATATTTCTAAAACACAAAGTAAAACAGAATGCATTTATATACTTTGTAGTTGTACATTTTCGAGCATTAACGTATTTTAGAGTTCAAGAGCATCTTATAGAATTTTTTATTATAAATACGAGTAATAAAAATAATTCAAAAACGGCAGACGTTTTAACAATTTTATCTACAAAAAGACATCAGCTGTAGTCGAAAACTCAAATTACATTGTTTTTACGACATGACACAATCTCTTTTGAATCGATCGTCCGAACGTCTTGGAAATCGTTAGCAATTTTGTTGCGAACTTCGCAATAGCGCCACTCCAGGAAGCGACCCATAATTCTTTATTGGGACCATAAACCGCTTCTTTAGAGTAAACAAGAACATTGTGGGGATTGCTGTGGACATTCTATGTTGGCTTTTAGATATAGTGTTGCCTTTAAATTGATACAAGCTTTGGCAAAATCCGAAGTGAATCACTAGGTATTGATTTGAAGAGAACATTTATTGAGAAGAAAAACATTATAATTTAGGTATGTTATTCCTCTAAATTCATCTGTTACGAGAAAATAACGATGAATATGACTAGTAGAATACTATTTACTTCGGTTCTTTTTATCAATATTCCTGTATTTGACCACAATCTCACATGGTGGTAAGATTCTAATTAGAAGTACATAACTATATATAAGAAATGTTAATTGACTTAGACTCTCCTTATGGTTATAATCAAATTCAACATGATATACAGATAATAATCATGTATTTTGTTTATTCTAAGTGTTACTCGTTTGTTGAAAGAACGCAAAAATATTTTAGGAACGCGTCGGCCATTTTGTTTTATCACGAAGTCGCGCGACATGGCGCTCTTCGCTCTCTTTTTTACATTTCAATTTGCATATAGGTAGTTATCGTATCTTGATTTCTACCTTTATATAATCCCAACCATATTATTATAATAAATTATCACGCCAGGTAGATACTTTACGGGACGGATAGAAAAAATAAATTATGGTCATAACTATAGTAAGAATAATATTTTGCAGCATACAATAACTTTTCATACTTGACTTTCATGACTGACGTTGACATGACGTTGCAAGTGCGACTGCTGATCGAAAAGTTCTGGATTCAAATCCCGGGTCTGGTGTTATTGGATTCTTCTAATATAGATTTTCTAGTAGAAATTTCGAGTAGTCGAGTGGAGTCTGGATTTGTGCCCAGTGTATGGCAATAGGCTCATCACCTATGTATTACATAGCGGGACGTAAACGTTACTGTTGAAACGTGGGAGTGTTCTACA
>DWDV01004013.1:0-10065 GCA_018245615.1 Mimoniades ocyalus
TAACATCACGCCTGTCATCCCCGAAGAGGTAGGCAGAGGAATGTAGAACACTCCCACGTTTCACCAGTTACTTTTACATCGCACTATGGAATAGGTGGTGAGCCTATTGCCATACACCGGGCACATATCCAGACTCCACTACTAGAAAATCTAAATTAGAAAATTTAGTAGTGTCCGGCTTAGGAATGGAACCCAGGACCTCCCGTTCGGCAGTCGCACTTGCAACCAACACGACCAACGAGGTAATCATACATATCCATACACACACTCACATACATACATCCACATCTTTAGGTAAAGGTAATCTTTAGGTAATCTTTACATCCATAAAGGAAAACTTATACTATCTATACATCATTGATTACAAGGATCCTAAATATATAGGTATTTTGATTACGCAACAGGCTAGCGTTGAGCCGTAATCCCGCCTGATGGCAAGCACTGATGCCTCTTAAGATGGGACACGCTTGCCTAGGAGAAGCCTATTTGCTAAGATCTCGTCTTACATATCTATGATCGAAATAATACAATCTAACAAAATAATCGTTTCTTTAGTACCGTATACCCTCCATTAATTACATCGGTCTAAACACACGACATTGCCTATTATATTTTAACGTCGAAACGCAAATTATAAGTGCAACATAACAGAATAACTATTTTTATTTGTTACTTTTGCTTATCGTACACTGGTTAAATACTGATTTGTGGGAGAATTAGCAGTCTGCGAAACTGGCGCGCATGTATGAAGAGAGTGATGAATGTGGAAGTAGCGCGGGAGATATTTAAAAATCGAGATATTTCGCATCCGACACTTTCTGCCGTCCCCGTATAGTACCTGGAGTGGTGACATAATAATGAGCTAAATAAACAAAACTATCATGAACGTGAACAAGAAGAATATACGAGTGGCATTGCCATGAAAACAATACAAGATACAGACATTATCCGACATTTAAAACTACTGCGGCGTTGTGCAGAATTAGCCTAGGTCGGGCCCAAAGCGAGATCGGATCCGGCGAAAGCTCAATTTGCTAGCTCTCCCCAATAGTTTTGTTTGAACACACGCCCGTCGTATCTCCGGAACTATCTCGCGAATAAGTCACTCGACCGCGTGCGCTTGCGCAGCGACAAACGTGTACACGCAAATAACATTATCCTCCAACAAAATAAACTCTACTCCCATACGAGTAAAATTCATTCCACCTCGCCGAAATCCCAAACGGGTACAAAAATATGATTGAAACTAATATAAAGGTTAACATTCAAAAAATAAGGTCCAATTCAGGTTGTGGAATTCTTTGGCACGTACGCTTTTATGGATCGGATGGATTAAGAATTCAAGTAAAAGATGCTGCAGAGATGATTTTCGAAATACGAGGAGTGAAATCCGAAAGCCTGATAGCTTTTTGTCGCCGCCCGAATGATAGTTCGCTTTTAATTATTAAAGTGCTAATTAGATATTAGGGGTCCGCTAAAAATGGTAAAACGGCGACTTTAGGTTGAGCTTAAGTCTTATCATCTATGATAATAATTAATCAAATTTTTTCTTGGCAATTTAACACACTTTTTCGGCAGTTACATTTCATAATGATTGTCTCTCAGAGCTCTAGTTTAATATAATATAATTCATTATTTAATTTGACCAATTAAGGCTGTCCAAAAAATATTTTTTGTATAGTAGAGCTGTTTCTACTGCAAAATTAAGTAAAAGGATTTATTTCTCTGTTCCATTGTAATAAGGAATCTAATCTTTTCAAGCGATGTATTCAGACTGCTAGTAGAACTTGATCTTTCTTCCAATATTTTTGGATATTCTTAATAAAACCTATCCAAGACGGGTGAAATATATGAATGTGACAAAGTTTAACCGAAATATTAACCAGGACCCAGGGATTCTTGAGACGGCTCAGGATTTCAAAGTCCCGACATTTTATGACTTGTTCTCGGAGCGAACAAGAAGTTTGTGCCCAACGCGGCCGGTGTGCACATTCGACGAGTTTTTCCTCGCCATATTGAGTTGCATTCCCTTTATATATTGTCTTTAGTTCAAAACTTTCAACCTTCTTTCGTATATTAATTTGGCGAAATGCACGTCCCTCCTGAATATAAAGCATACCTCCGCGAAACATTTCAAATTTATTAACCATTTATCCATATAAATATCATTTTTGGATAAGAAATAAGGGTTTTGAGGCCTAATGTTTGGCTGATTTGAGCTTTCCGCCAGGAGTATAATTATTTTGTCCAGAAATCGAAATTCCGTGTAGCAAAAAGTGTTACTACTGCTTTATTCGTCTTGTTTTAGAGAAAATGTATCGTATTCTCATAATCCATGTAACTACTAAAGAAAAATATTTCAATGATATGCAAAATGGTTTTTATAAACAAAAATGAAAGGTACTTTTAATGTTATAATTGTTGAATAAATTTAGGATAATTTATCCCTTTTTACTATGTATTTAGCGACGGCACTACGTAACAATAGATAAATAAGTTTATAGATTTCGATGCTACTATACACTTAAGGAAAACACAAGACAAGTAATTTCAGATGGCCCCGCCGATAGCCGCGCAGATCGCACTAGCGTGTCTGTAAATCCTGTAAAGATTACTCTTATCGATACTCGCGCCTAAACATTACTTCGCGCCGCGACGTCCTTTATCCGGCAATTTATTACCCTGTAAGACAATCTGCGGAGCAGGCGGTGAATGGCGAGGAGCTAATGAACGTATCGGTTGCAGCGTCGGGTTACACTCGTTAGCCGGACTGATGCCGGGCTCCTACGCTCTATTGTCTCCTGGTACCGATCGTTCGGCTATAACATTTCAGGATTGTAAAATTATTATTCATCATTCAATTTCAGTTTGAGTTGTTCTCTTGATACAGATATCCGAGTAGCGTAAATCTAAAAAAAACAACTGTATATATCAGATGTGTTTACTCTATGTCCACTACTCAAAAATACAAACTGACGTACGCACGCATGTCTGTTGTGTACATATGTTACATGTATATAGTCACTGCCGGTTACTTTTATTGCGCTTAAATTCTTTCAACTAAAGTACGTTTGGACGCTGAAAACAATATGACTAGCTAATCAATCTTCTGCGCGCGGAATGGAACTACATTCAAAATCCATTCGAATTGTCGGCGCACCGGAGCGGTGGGATCGGCTGAATGGAAACGACAGCACAGGTGACCGAAGCGGAGGTGCTTCCAATTTGTCAGCCAACAAAACCAGCCACCACCCCGTCAGTCAACGGGCGCTCCAACCAGCTAAAGAATGAAACGATGACGGCGCGCGAGATATATGCGACTCCGCCGCTCGACGATTAGGCGTGATGCCAACCCGACAGCGGCCGATGATTCACGAACGGGTTGAACGAACCATCCCGAACTCGTGGCAATTGTTTTCTCGGGCGGACACCAACCAGCATGCGGGCTTGAATTTCGATTGGATAATTCGAGAATTGGACGCCTGGTTGATGCTATGATAGGTTCTTAATTGCTGGGGCTCGCGGTTTCCCGGCCGCGTCCGGGAGCGCTGTTGACACCAATTGCTTGTGTCGATACGACCCGAATTGGTTACGACTCCTTGTTTTGATAAGTGTTTAAATTGGAGCGTTCCGAACTTGCGATTTATTTACCTAAAAATCTTAACAATGACTGTAATGACGCTATGTATAGGTAAAATAAACAGTAAGAATAAGCCTCACTAACGTCCAATATAAGCGTCAAAGTATGGTGTTTCAATCCAAATGCGCTGCTCTATGTTGATTCAATCGGCCATCAGAACGACTATGACAATGTCTTTGCTCTTATTAGATTAAACCATGGTATTGTTATATCTCTCATACAGGTTTGTGGATCAATTCACTACTTATTACTTTATAGTAACAAATCAAACGCATTAACCTCCGAGACCCTCAATAGCTCTGTTAAGAAGCAGCACAACTTGTATCATATGTATGCCAATACTATTTGCCTGTCTGTAAAAGGCGCTGGTTGCATTGACCCCGACTGATAGCCTTAGAACGACCCAGTGGCAGTGTACCTCGTTATTGCCGTTGCGTGAGGAACCCGCATGTTGCAGATAAAACAGAATCTACGACATGAAGCGATCCAACCCACACCTCAGATAGACAGCACCTAAAACTGCAACCACTTAACTGGTGACGACACGACGTGAAAACAAATTAACTTGTGTTGGAAACTCAAACGCAGAATACACGTATAACAATTGATAGGTTAATTTGAAGAAATGAGGAAACATTTCTTGAAAAAATGATGACAGTTTAGTTTCGTGACAGTGTAAGAATAAACAACTCGACTACTGACTTTAATGAGTTTTTTATATTTGTGGAGAAAATATTAATACTAGCATAGAGCCTTCTGAAATTTACTGGGAAGAAACAATCTTCAGTAAGTAACGTGAGAAAAGATATTTACAAATATTAATGCATACATGCATAGATAATAAAGTACATTTCTTGATTTTCGCGTATGATTGCGAAATTCGCTGGCAACACTCATCGCACCGATGACATCGTTGTCAATTATTTGGCAGCGCCCCACCACATTCTGGGTCACAAAGACCAAGATCACTCGCATCTCCAAAATCTTGATTTTGAACCTTTTGAACTTGAGATTAACGTCTTAAATGAAATGGATCATGTCGTCCGAAATTGGAGCACAATTAATATACAAGTAGCTATTATAATTTACCTAATCGGTACAATTGGAGGTTAAGTTATGTAATATGTAAGTTATATAATCCTTTTTCCTCTGAACCGTCATTTGGTTCAGCCTTTTCTTTATTTAAAATTAGGGCTAGTTTTTAGTCATTTGTCTTGTCTCTCAATGCAAATATTTAACTTTTACCAATCGAACTATCATTTTGAATAGTTTTTGTTTTATTGCGTTCATCTGTGAATTTGCATACGAATGATACTGGCCAATGATACTACTACTTTCTCAGTGTCGTAAACTAGAAACGATAAAATACAACAATAGAGCAGATAGAATTCTTTAAACAAGCATGTTTGTTGATTTGTAAGAAAATAAAAGATTTTATGATCGTTGCATTCAATACAAAATGCCAAGAACGATTTTCTAGCACTGATTAAATTGAACAGGATATCATAATGATGAAGTAAATGATACTTGTCTGTGGTATATTTTAGTACTGGTCTGTAGAATGGAATTAGAATTATGCAAACATAACACTTTATATTATTATCTTACAGTTCCTGGGTCTCAACACAAACTTGCAATATTTCCTATATTGCTGTAGACAGCAATGCATACAACTCACTTTGAATATGATTAAGTAATTTGCCACTTATTTTTACAATAAGTTCGAATGGCCTATTTTCCTTCTATGACATTTGTAAATAAAACAAGATTCGCTTAACTGCTCAAGAATTTTCGAAAGAAATATTATATTAAAAAAAATCTCTACACAGAGACATAGACAAAAGCAAAACAATATATATCCAAGACAAAAGTAGCTGAGGTCTGTAATCGAATATCTCCGGCGATCGACGTTCCGATCTCCGTTCACGATCCCATCTGTATCCGATGGCCGCTGGTGTCCGTTTGATTTACGAACACTCGTTGCGAGGACGATAATGAGTTGCGCCTGCGCAGCACGGATTATGAGCGGCCATTTTTAAATTAACAACCGTTGATTTGAAGTTCGAACGTTATGCTCGATTTTTGGCGGCGGCCCGAAGGCTTCGGAATGCTGAAGTTAATGAGTTACCTAATGAATGTTTTGTTCAGTAACATACGAGTGTTTTTTAATTTAGGAAATAAAATAGGAAAATACTTATATTAAGCGTGTGAACTGCAATAAAACTTTCATTTATTTGGAGCAATGGCGTTATTGTTTCTCTGTTAATAAACTGACGGGCGGTTATACCTTAGTAATTCATGAATAAAAGTAAATCCGTGGCATCCAAACCACCAGGGGCTCAGAAATATGAGTGCGTGGAACAAGCCAACTCCGTTGCAAAGTAAAGAGTCCCACAGGGATCTATTCTGGGTACCCTCTAGTATATCGGCTTGGAAATATTTTTTTTTCTACATCTCCTGCTACTAAGTGTTGTATTTATAGAAATAGACGGCGGACGCTTTGATTTCTATTTAGTTTTATCTCAAGTTTAAATATGTTTAGTTTTTCTAGAGGAGGCGAGACTCCAAATGATTTTAATTATGTCTCTCAAAGTAGCAACAAGATAAAGTTACATATCGAGGAATCCCTAGTTGCTTGTCTGCCGGTTTATATTTCCTGAACAGCGATTAGGAAATAGTTCACGAAAATTTATTTTTGGTCGGTGCTTGTATTATTAAACATGATTTCGAGTATCGTTTAAATTTAATAATCTTGCAAAATGTAAAACAGTAATGATTAAGTTTATATTGTCTTTACCTATCCTGTAACACGTTTTCAGTGTATTAAAGAATTCAAAACATGCTCGTAATTTTTACTAATTGCGTGTTTACCATCGTCGACAACCCGGTTACAAGCAGCGGGTCCCGTAACGAAAATTCATTAAGAGAGCACCATTAATTTCATTTCTCATCCAATGCAATGCCATTACTCTCATTCCGTACCAAAACAAACAAATCCTGCAATTATTGTGACCAAACAAGTCATACATTTGAACTCGTGTTAGACAAAATTGACCCCTGCTACGCTCAAGTTAACGCTCAATTCATGAGCATCAGCATTCATGCGTTTCTCTGGTTTTGCTAGGACAGCGTTTTGTGTTACGAGCCAAAGGAAATTAATCCGTTTTGTTTTGGTATTAAAGTCCATGTCAATATTGTTGTTATTGCTAAGAATCTTGATCCCTAGGTTTGATGCTCCCGAAATTCTCAAGATATTGAAAGATTAGCCGTGGGTTGGTGCAGGATGTCCCCATAAATAATACATTGGAGGGGACCAGTGATGGATTGTCTGTCTGTCTATCCGCATTCTATTAGTCGAAATTCTTAAAGGGTGGCTCTTAGGGTGCTTTGCTATTATTAGGAGCAACCAATGTTAGCTTAGGAAGTGATACTCTCCCTTCATTAATTCGGTTTTAGTCATTCGTATGCGAATGATGTTCTGTGTTTATTTGCCTAAAATATTAGCTATGTGTTCTCGCAGCATCTATTAAAAAAAGAGCCCTTTTTATATCTAAAGTGAAGACCAGAATAAATGAGACTACATAACAATAAAGCAGCAATGTGGGCAACGATTTTTGTTACTTTTAATTTTTATTTATTCCATATTGTGTTATGCTATATACGACTCTTATTCAATATCCAGTTCAGTGTTGTTTTATTCGAATAATACACTCCTTGTGGAAATATTCAGTAGTGATAATCCCGGTCTAGTACTTGCCACGCCATGCGGGTCCACGACCACCGGCCCGATTACACTCAATTTAAGATCATTACTTTTAATTCTATCTATTGATGTTGCTTTTTGAGTTAAAGGATCGAATAGTTTTGGATATAAAAATGTGATAGATCAACTAATTTGGACACATCTCCAGGAACAGATACTAAAAATACTGAAGCGTGGGCATTTGAAAAAATGACATGATTAAAACTACATTAATCATAAGACATCAGAAAATAGACTCGAAATCAGTTCCAGGGAGTGTATTAAGGAGTAGTGAGAGAATATTAAATGTATAAACTTCATATGAAACAAGTGAATAAATGACGTTGTTGAAGTGAACATTCATCTCGTAGACAAGAAACAAGGAACAAAAAACTATCCATATATGAAGCGCTATGTGAATATAACATTAAAATATCGCACGAAATTAATCTGATCAGCTTTATGCGTGAAACGTTCATATACATACGTTTCGCACGCGATAATCCGCACCGCGATATTTATGTAAAACCGAAAGTGGCTTATCAAATTTGATTTATTGTTGGACGTATGGAAAACTAAACTGGCCATGATACGTGCAACGATGTATTAAGTAATTATGTTAATGGCTCAATTTATAATTGCCAATTTTAGCTTTCGTCTTTTTTCTAATTCTTGGTTATTGAGCAGATGAAAAACAGTGTTTAAATGCAATAGACTAACCTACCGGTTCCATCGCTTGCTGGTAGGTGACCGACTGGTGTTCTTATTTGAACTATTTTTAAATGATAATAGTAAGTTTTAGAGCATATTCGTGTTATCCGAGAGTTATTGTAAAGTGCTTCATACAATAAAATACAATGCTTCATGCTAATGTTCGTAGACAAGCTGCTGTTATTGGAGATCAATTTGGGAAAGCCTTCCGTTACTTACCAAGCGGCAAAATGTGTACGAACTTTTATTCGGTAATTAACATAAGTTCAAATCTCCGAACGACCTGTGAAGGACTGAAATAATAGTCTTACTCTCTTTGTATGTCATGCAGAGGCAGGAGCTGGATGCGGCAAATCAAGGAAAGACGTGATGACTCTCATTAGGGGAAGTCTATGTCCAGCAATGGACTGAGATAGGCTAATGATTATTGTAACGATGACGGTGTCATACTTGTCTTGTATTTAATATTTTAAATGTCTAATTCGTTAAACTCCATATGTGACACAGGGTCTTTAACGAAGAAAAATTGTGTTTAATGCAAAAACTGGTAGAATGGTTCTCGCTGACAGAAGAAGGATGGACTTCGTACCTTCGTACCTCAACGAAAACTGTTCTGTAACTGTAACTGTAGTCGCAGTTATTGGACAGATAGTTCTATTCAGACCCGATAATCATAACAATAGCTGTTTATTAGTACTTCTTTGATGCTTATCAATTGTGGGTTATATATTTCATTTTACTGATCCATTTCGTAGTTTCTTCCAACTTGATTATCGACATATTGTTGATGTGGAGAAAGGTTCCGAGCGAACCTACCTTACGCCGTAACGTACCAACAGGTACCGTAGGTATCTATTTCACAATAATGCTGGACGTAAGGTAGTGTTTATTGTTTTATATTGAAATTACTTTTAATTTATAGTTCTCATTCAATATATGTATTTATCATTTTTGTTGGAACACCAGGATTTTTTTTGACACATATAGAATACTGGTACTATAGATTTAGAAAATATAATGAGACATCTAATTACAGACAATAAACGACAGTTAGATTATCCGATAAATTTGTTTAGTCGGATGTTTAATTTTTTGGCGTAGTGTATGTTTATAATAATAATAATATTTATGAAGGCAGTGCATCTCGTAAATCATCCAAGCCGTAAATATTCAGTAACTGTGGTAACGTGTGACCAGCAGTAACCTGGGAATTTGCTGATATCACTAAATGTGGATGAAGAGATATTTGATAAGCGATTGTCCAAAACTCCTTGTGACCGATAACGGCGTGGATTACCAACTACAAGTTGATTTAGATACAAGCGTAATGCGTTATAGGGTTTGGAAGATAAGGGAAATATAATTTAATAAAATACCCAACAGGTCATTCACAAGTCATTGCAACCATGTAGACCATAGACTACTCAGAAACATATATGTGCGGTTTAGGTAAATGCAATACAGTACAATTTATTATTGCATTGAAAATCCTAGAATTTAAAACCAAATGTATTTTCAAAAAGTGCTATATATACCCCAAAATAACACAAAAACTTTGTAGGGCTTTTGAAAAAGAAATTCATGTACGTAATAAAACAAATCAACGACGATAAACTTTAACATCTACCTGCAATAGATCGTTGAGCGAAAGAATGAGAAATGACAGATACGAGGAAGATTGCGAACGTCCGCCACCTGTTCATGTTAGATTGATTCCCATTCTGCTTGTCCCTTCAAATAAAAACTTCGTGAACTTATTGACAGGCGACAACGATGTCCGGAGAATTCGTATTTGTCGATTTGTATTTTTGTTATTTGATTTGGGGAATAGTCTGTTTATTATCAATCATGGTGTTATTTCCATGGAATGAATGGTATGACCGTTTTTCGGACTTCGTGAGGACATTCGAAATTTATCTCTAACCTATTGTAGATTGGTAAAAGAGCTGAAGTGACATATAGCTCAATTCCG
>DWDV01004014.1:0-10065 GCA_018245615.1 Mimoniades ocyalus
CCGGTGAAACGTGGGAGTGTTCTGCATTCCTCTGCCTACCTCTTCGGGGATTACAGGCGTGAAGTTACGTTTATAATGTACTAACAGTTACCTATATGTTTACGTTAACCAACTTTACTGAAGAAAAACTTTAGCCATCGAAACTTGAACGATAAAAAAAGTTTAACAATGAATTACAGTAATGACCAAGACAAATTGTATAAAGCGGAAATGTACAGAAAATTTGCAAATAACGGTTCTACACAAAGCCTTTTGAACTCTTTGCGGGCCCTGCTTAATGTGGCAGATTTGGGATAATACGCCGCGTCGGGACAAGTGACTCATTCGCGTACACAACTCTATACAACCTTATCTACATGCATAGTGCATTACAAACGCAATGCAAAACGTTTACGTCTATAAAGACTTTTACGATCCAAATCTAGATTTCTCTCGGTGCCTAGACTTTCTATTGTGACCTAAATAAGCATGCGGAGTAAATTCATTTATTGTTATAACCACTTTCGTGTTATGTTTCTTAGAATCGCTGCGATTGGTATCGCGTGGCCCGCAGCGCCGCTCTCGCTGGCGGGGACAGGTTTCCGCGAGGTTTTTTTTTAATTATGTATTCCGTGCAGAAGATGAAATTGATTTTTTTAACTGCATAAAATAAAATTGTTTTTAACTTTTATTGGAATACCATTATGTTTGTTTGTGGCTTTATTGTATGTTGTTGAATATTGTTAAATAATAAACACACATTGTCACGTCTATTTTCAATAAGGGTGTAAGTGTATACAATGTATTCCTCAAGGACGTTCCATAATAATGTTTTACAAACCCAAAGACCGTAATTACAATATAAGTAACTATCTGACATAATCGTAACGCCGCTTACTTTATCGAAATTTCATAAAAAAAATTCTATTGTTCCAGGTTGCCGCCCCACCTTTCTGTGTAGTGTTATTGCTAGAGAATCCCTAAAATTTTAATAAATTTCACATACAAAACCTTCCTTTCTCATTCGCTAAGATGACGTAACCAGTGCTACAAATAGTTTGCGGTATAAAAATATACCGTGAAGTGCAGTTACCCATCAAAATAGTAGATACATTGTTCAAAATGGAAGCTCTGGAAAGGAGAGGCAAGACATTGGCGATCGCAGCCATCCTGCTCATCGTGTTTTGGTCTCAGTGTGAGTATTACTCCATTCTTAACATTTTGTATTCATTCTTTATAAATATCCAGAACACCCTTACTCACACCTAGTTAAAAACAAACATTTTATTTAATTTAGTCTCAAAACCATCTATTAGCAAGAGCACCAACGCCATAGTCTTAACTTCTCAAAATAACAAAAACTCAGAGCGTCGTTTTCAACTCCAGTATTAATTCAGTCCTGATATCGAGTGGACGCACCACCAAAATCGACTCGTCTCAATTCACCCTTAACGATGCTAATGTATGCATGACAGTTTTTGTTCACGCAAAAAATTGCAGTTCATTCATCAGTTACAATCAGAATGATACCGCCTCATACGTTATTCAAGTCGTTTTTGTGTTCCAGTGACTTTTTATTAACTCATTGACGCTGCTAGTAATTACATAAATTATTTCTTAATTTTCTAAAGTCGATTTTAAGGCAGTTTATGAAATATACTTTAATGTTAAGTGGTCTGATGGGGAGTCAAATCATTAAAAACGGCGTGATGAATAACAAGTGATGAATATACCAGGATCACATCAGGCTTCTAAGGATAAAGATATTTGGCACTGTGACCTTTCTGCCTACCCTGTTAGGGACCTGGCATCATGATATAATGAGAATAAACGAGACATGAGGCTCTAGTGTAAGGTCATGCCGGAATCAGTACTCACATGAACACTTATGTTGAAAACTTAGTATACAAGCATGTGCACATAGTACACTAAACACTGAATTTGCTACTCGTATGTGGCAAAAATATAGTCTTGTCACTTCGGCAGTCGAAACAGAGACTTCTGCTCATCACTTTTATTCATAATCATAATTCATATTCATAATCACTATGAACCCTACTATCATTTCATTATTGGGCACGAAGGGTTAGGACCATAGTCGGATACGCTGACCAAGTAAGGGTAGACACACGTCACACGCCTTACAAAACTTAATCTCGAACTCTAAGGTGTGAAAGTTTCCTAATAATGTGTTTCCTTTCCGCCGACCTTCACACAACACTTCCGCATTTCCACAGGTAAAGGCGTAGAGGGCCACAGAAACACCACGAAGATGTCGTACGTGTGCCCCCCGCAGTTCATCCGGCTGGGCCACAGCTGTTACTACTTCAGCGAGAACAAGGCCACGTGGCAGAATGCGCTTTTCTCTTGCAAGGTCAGAATCTAGATTGTTCTTTACTAATGAACCTGTAACAAATTTTATATAAAGTGAGAGGAAGAAGGAAAACTTTGTCGTAATGATTTAAAGGTTATCTGAGTAAAAGAGAGTCACAAAATGACGGCTAATGAAGAAGAAACAATACGAAAAACAAATCACGCGGAAAACAGATCGATTGGAAATAAGAATAAAAAATACGAGTATCTGATAGTTAAATACAGTACGATAGATCTGATAACAGTTTTAGAATTGAACATTTCGTAATATTTCATTTGGGCTGTTATACCACTTCGTCTGTAAAAATATTTTTTTTTAACTATGTGCTCCTTGGGGTCATTTAGCGACGTTCAGTTATTATGGTCCAAGTTTAACCGGTTCCAATGGATGATACACTTATACACGAGACCAAATATCGCCAATAGCATCATATTGACAAATTTATGTATTTTAAATTCTTAAATACTATAATGGCTAAGCCAACATTTGACTCGGTCATTAATCAAAGGTAGTTTTAAGAATTTAGCAGTCAATTAATGATATCAAATAAGAACCTGTCTGATTTGTGATGAATTTAAATAGCACTTTTTATTACTGTGACGATAATCCTCGTAAGAAAACATAGCATGGCGTTCGTTAGGACAGCTAGAAAAACTATGGTTTTAAACTTTTTTATATATAATATTTATTTTATATATAATACTTATCTCCAAATGTACTTATTTTATATATAATACTTATCTCCAAATGTTCTTATTTTATATATAATACTTATCTCCAAATGTACTTATTTTATATATAATACTTATCTCCAAATGTGAAATCATACAAGGGTTGATGATAGAGACAATATTATGTGATACTTAATATATATACTATATATATATATATATGTATAACGTTATTTGTCAATGATATATAATCCAACATAAGTTTAGTCGCTGTTTAAAATAGCTCTATTGTCGTTTAACCTTATCAATATAAAATTGACAATGAAGAATAAATTTCCAATTATAGTCATCAGCCACACCCAATGTTGACCAACGTTAATACCACCATATCCGGAAGACTCGCACCAATAAAAATTTGACATTGAAAATTGTATTATTAAATAGCGAGCTTAGTCTAATACGTAGAATAGAAACAAATGAATAAAATTAAGCAGTCACGGTCCAAATTAAATACGCATAACTCTAGTTTATCCAAACGGTAATTGTCTATAAAAATATTATGATTTAATTGCGAGACGAGAAGGCCTTCCTAATTCGCCCGTAGGAACGCTCCGTCAGCTTGATTCGAATTTACTGCGGCAGTAAACTTAAGTGGTACGTCCTTAACATCGCGAACTCCGTGGCTTATTTCGTCCAGTGACGCATTTGCAGTCGCTCCATACATTATTCTTGTTTCCACCGCCCGATGCGTCTGTGACTCACTTGCTCGAAGGTTTGTCGGCTTTTACCGATTGTCTTTTGTCTCCCAATATTTCAGTTCTATTTAGAACGCCCCTGGTAATTCTTACCAGTACCTCAGAGCATTTGATGTTCGAACATCTTTTGTCTTCATGTTAATGAAGGGTAGTAGAACCCTGTGATTAAGGTGGGAATATAAAGGTATTAGTATATCCAACAGAAATATTTATAGTATTTCTGTTTTAAGGTTGACAATAAAATGTACTAAGGTGCTTAGGTGCTTCCATTCTCGAAAGAGGGGAAGGCGCCGCATAAATCAGATATCCGATGTCGGGATAGAAAATTTATAGTTATAATTTCACCAAACTTACATCGTTTGATAATTTTATAGCTAAGGATATCAGTTAATGGCGATATCATTGCCATATATGGTCTATTGCCGTTTAAATAGTAGATAAACATACAAGTAGACTTATAACTATAGTACTGTTAAATATTTCCATCTACTGAATGCTAATCTGTTAAATGTTCTGCTCATTTCTGACTGGTCACGAATTCGGACCTTTCTCAATTTCCGAAACAAAAATACGTAATCTTTAATGTTCACTTAGTTCGTTATTTATAGATATATGCACATATATACGGAGTCATTTCCAATAACAATATTATATTAACCATGAAAAGAATTACACAGACATCGTCTGCGTACATATTATATTAATGTACGTATTGTATTATAAATCTATAAATGTACTGTTTCTCTTGACGCGAATATATTCTCTTGAGAAATAAAATTTTAAACCATATTAGTACTAAAAGGTGTTAGTCAACAAGTCTGTATGAGAACTAGAACAATTATGACAAAATTTAAAAGCATGCAGCCTTCAGTACATTTAACGTGTTCGCGAAAATGGAACAACAGATTTTTTGTGGATGCGTTTAATGAGTTATCCTTGTATTTGCCTAGTTTGTCATGTAGTTTGGAAACATGTTCATTTACTTAGGGTTGTCTGTCACATTCCAATAAATAATTAAATTGATGTTCGAATTATTTTCATTTAATATTATTTAATGTTCTGAAAACTTTATACCAAATTTATTGTTTACCTATTGAGGCCCAAAGGTGTATTTTGGCATGCCAAAATGTCTTTATTCAGCATGTATCAGTTTTGCAATACAAACACATTTGATCCCTACACTGGTGAGTACGACCTCAGAGCTTTCCACAGCCTACAATGTAGGTTGAGAGATGAACCAATTAACGATCTATCTTCTCGTATACACTGCAATTTATAAATCAAAACATGACGATTCCTCCATACGTCTCCCAATGCACCGGAATCCGTCACTGAAATCTGTCAATGTCGTTCAATCTACTTAGAAGTAATTACGCCAGACAACATTACAAATCTTTCTGCAGTGTCCCATTGACTATACTAGGAGAGACGCTACCTGTACCTCTAGTACTCGTAGTATATAAAATAATTATGCATTTATACAAGTTTGCATTGTTCATTACCTATCTGGTTATTACATCAATCGCTCTGCCTAGTTTACGATCAGATAGCTGTGCGCGGAGACGTCAAAATATATTTGTTATTATTTTATACCATTACGCAAATCGCTTTCGGAGTAGGCAGGGAACACCGGTAAATGTTATTTATTAGTCATTTGATTTATATCGAATGGCATCTCGAAAAACTATGGTCTGAACGAACATATTATATATGTGTATGTGTGACTCCATATGACTACGTATATTTGAGTATGAATAAATGTCTACCTACATATGTCTATGTTAATGTATATCAGTATACAACATTTTATAATTGGAGTGAACTATACGCCTACGACATGCTCTATCCATCACCCAGGGTTGACTGGGAGAGAATGCCTTTAGGCATTAAGTACGCCCTTGTATCCCTTAGCTTAAGGTGCTGCAAAAGTTTAAATAAATAAATAAACATTAAAAATTACAAGAGAAGTCGAACATTCAGTTACAGTTTCAGTATCAGTGGAATATTGGAGATCGGTTGACTCTACCGATAACCACATACAAGTCTTTTAGTATTTTTTTTCAACGAGCAGCCCTACTGTTGTTTGGCGTGCCAACACGTTCCAATGAGTCGTGAAAAATATTGCCGCTAAGGCGGTCTCGTTTGCGAATCCCGGTCTGCGTTGTTCCAAGTAATTCCGACTCAGACTGTTTGACTAGGTGTCGAGTCACAGCTGTTTTATACATAACTCATTTATATACAGATGCAAAATAGAAAATGTTTAATGCATTGAACAAATTAATTGAAATAATGCAATAATGAAATATTTTTATGTCGTCACGCCAGATCCGTTATAGGGTTGGCAGAGAGCACTGGATGTCAAATTCTTCTTCTATTTCTCAAATAGACATTCCATAGAATGACATTGTATACAAATCCATTCAATCACAATAATCGAATGGATGTCAACATCGCATACGATTGTGACAGCAATTTGGAACGCTTAAGGACGAAATTCGCATAACACCACCATTAGAAACTCAGTACCGTTAAGTAGTCTCCTTTTTGCATTGCAACGAGAAACGCCCTGAAATCGCGACATTATCGAACTGTCGAATCGAAAGGCTTAAACCTTACACATTATATACATATAATCTTACCAATATGTGCCTGTTTGTTTAAAACTAGCTGGCTGTTGGTTTAGTGGTTAGTGATTTTAATTATATTTGTGAGGTTCTAGGCTCTAGGTTCTTGGACTGGTTGTAAAATTATCCACATATATAAATTAAATTATCCACATATATAAAGAAGTAAATAGTCACTACAGCGCAGGCTGTTTAGTTTAGAACCAGATAACTAGATTCACATCTATGCCCTATGATATTATTATTATTAAAGTTGCCCGATGTTGCCCTATGATATTATTATTATTAAAGTTAACTGCCTCGTTGGGCCAGTGGTTGCGAGCGCGACTGACCATCAAGAGGTCCAGAGTTCAAATTCCGGGTTGGGTACTATAGGATTTCTCTAACTACACTTTCTAAATAGTGACTCGGAATCTGAATTTGTCTCTGCTGTATGACAATAGGCTCTCCACCTATTCCATAGTGGGACGTAAACGTAACTGGTGAAACGTGGGAGTGTTCTACATTCCTCTGCCTACCTCTTCCGGGATTACAGGCGTAATGTTACGTTTGTTACGCTTTAATTATAATTCCTTGAACCGTGCGAATTAATCAATAAATTGTGTCAATGACGTGTTTGAATTTCTTCTTCAGAGGAACCGTTCAAATGGAGAGCAGGCGAAGACGACGGCGGTGGTCGGGCGGGCGGGCGCCAGTGGAGCGCCGAGGTGCTGGTGGACGGCGGCTGGGCGGCGGGCGGGCGCTGCGCGGCGCGCGGGGAGCCGCCGCCGCGGCGCCAGCACGCCTGGGGCGCGGCGCTGCTCGCCGTTGCACTCGTCAAATGGGGTTCCAATTCACCCCAACATTCTAAGGTATCGTGAATGCTATTCTCGGTAGAAATGACGACTATTGTTGTATTGACTATGAAATTGTTAATAGGGACAAAGAATACATAGTATAAAGTCGAATCGTTCAGTGGGTATGTAACTTCAAACCAAGAGTTTAATGGGACTTATTTTTCACAGAAATTTTCCTGATTATATACTAATTAAACTTTTTTATGTTTTAAATCGAGTTTAGTACCTTTAAATTAAATTGTTTATAACATGTTGAAGATTAATTTAACGTTTTATCGATACAGGTAGAAGCTATGATGGATTGTCTTCGTCTCGAATGGAGTTCTGAGATCGCGGAAACCATCATTTCTCTCTTTAACTGCCTCGACGACTACAGGAAGCCTACCAAACAGGAGTTAGTTAAAGAAAGTGCACCAGAAACGACACATAATGTATCAATGAATCTGGCATTGTCTCACATTAATCTGTTCTTTATCGTTAATGAGGACATGTGTTTAATGACGAGGATCGATGCTGTCACAGTGGAGAAAACAGCCGCTAAGGCCGGCGTGCTTGTGTCGGGCTTGAAGGTTGTGGAAATGGTGCCTTATAAAGGTTTGTTTTCTACCAAATGTGCTTAATTCTGGTATTAGCATCGTCTATTGAATCGATGCTTTGTAAATTCATTAAAGCTGTTTTTTTAAGTAAATTGTTATCGTTAGAGTCACATTTAAACTGGACAAAAGCTAATTTCTGCATAAGGTTATTTTACGGTTCTTTACTACCAGCACAGAGGATCATACATATATCTTTTACATGTAAATCTAAGCGTGGATCTATTACAGGGAATGTGCACTGCCAAAGATCTGATGAGATTCTAATAAGCTTCTTCCACGTAAGGATGGTGAAGATCGAACATGTTATATCGAAAGAAAGACATTCGGCTCTGCTGGATTTCTTATTTCTGGAAAATGTTGACTTCCAATGGAGTGCTAATTTGCATTTTAAAATACTGACTTTGGTTAGAGCCATAAGGGAGTTTAGACAGACATTGGAGTTAAAGATGGAAGGAGATGAGAACGTTCAAGTGAAGCAAGCGAGAAAATTATCACGAGATTGGAGGGTGTCGTTTAAGGGCGAAACAAATCTGAAATTGTTATTGTCCGAACAAAATGATATGTTGTTTGTAACAGGTATGTACAAAAATTAAAGTGAAATATTAATGAATTCTTTAGTAATTCAATATTAATTAAATTCTCATTAATGAAAGTAACATTCACATTTTTATTATATTTTGTTCTCTTGACAATCGTTTTCAATCATTTTCTCAATAGCTTATGATTTTTTCTTGAAGTTATACAGCTAGTGTAAAATATATTAGGCTCTGACTGTTTAACCCTGTCAGAATAAACATCTTACAGTTGTAGAAGCTTGGTATAATCTCTAGACGTTATCAAGTTGGCGAAATTCTTGCAAAGTAGTTGACATTGACATTTTCTGTCTCTTCATTGAGAATGCAGGGCCTGAAGAGCGTAAAATAAGAGCGTAAATTAAGAGTAAGAAAACCCTATTTTTCTAGATGACATGACAGTGGCATATGACCATGAAGCTGGTCTCTCCATAATGTGGATAGTTCTGAAGATGGTCCTGAATGGAGATGATATAATCACCGTTGAGGGTTACTCGCAAGAAAGAGCCACTGACGACCCCGACATAAGGGTCGAGAGGAAAGCCAATGAGAATTTTGTTCTTGCATGGAATAAAGTTTGGTATGTCTTTTCAAGGGAACATAGGTTAAATAATTGTTAACTGATTATTAATCGTTATCGATTATTTATCGTTAACATTATGATACATTGCCTGTTTGACGTTTATGTGAATCTTGTGGTTTTAAACTAAAAGTGGTAGTTTCTGTTTAATTATTTTTTGTTTCTAGGGCGGTTAACGTTGATTCTGTGCGTGTGATATTCCCCTACAAGCATCGGTTTGCAGACGCGCTGCAGGGTGACTTCGTGTCGTTGTTCAAGTGGCTCAAGATCATACATGGTGTCAAGAAGAAACCTTTTACATCTGAAAGTCCGCTTCCCAGTGATTTACATATCAAGGTCACTTGTTTGTTGGTTATGAACTTTGTTTGTTTTTGTGTTTGTTTTTGTTTACCATATGCTTGGAATTTTCTACAAGCTATTTAAATTATCTACATGCGACACAAACACAGTTCTTACCTGAGATTTCTATTGAAACTATATCTTTAGCCCTTAGATCGTTAAATATTACTTAGCGGGTGTATAAACACTGTTATATTATCCGAATACAGATTGAAGAGGTGGTGTTAGAAATGAGCGACGATCCGTTCGAAGTGAAGCTTCGGGATAATTATGAGCTTTTAGAGGACGAGTATAAGGAGAGCCAGAAACGTCGCACAATGCTGGATGCAAAGGTAAACTTTTATTCTACCTATATTAGAACATCGAAAATGACAAACTTAAAGAATGCTCTTTTTGTTTGTTAAATGGACAAAAGTAAAAAACGTTCAGTGTTTTAGAAGCTTATTTCTCTCTAGGGTTTGATCAAATTGCAATCGTCGACATGAAGGATCGGAATGGCCGGTACACGGCGGTGTTGCAGGTGCAAGAGTTGTGCAAGCCGCACCTGTTCCTGCCGGCCGGCAAGGTGGAGGAGCTGTACGCGGCGCTGCGGCAGAAGGACGCGCAGATCTACGTGCAGCGGTGCCGCGCCGCGCCGCCGCCGCGCACGCGCCTGGTGGCGTGCTGCCTGGCGCGCCTGCGCGTGCTGGCGCTGGCCGACCCCGCCGTGCACGGCGCGCGCAACGTCGTCGCGCGCATG
>DWDV01004015.1:0-10065 GCA_018245615.1 Mimoniades ocyalus
TTTATTTCTATTTCTATTAGTTTAATATAAAGACATACATTTTGTTTTAACTCGACATATCTTCGAATACTTCCGAGTGCTCCATTTGACAGTGAACAAATATGTCATATTAACCATTTTTTGTAGTGTGATTAATGAAATTATAATATAATAATTACAGTATATAATAATAACAGTACATAATAACTGCCTCGAAGATGCCTGCCTGTACATAGAACAACAAACATATTCCCTATTCCAATTTGCCATGTTATCATACGTAGGTGCATATGTTAGTTTATATTCAAATAGAGTTTTTCATTATCATCAGCCTATCTCAGTCCACTGTTGGACATAGGTTTACCCTAAAGAGCGCCATCACGCCCTGTCCTCAGCTTGCCGCGTCCAGCTTCTGCGTGCAGACTTTCGCAGATCGCCATCCCACCTGGCTGGAACGCGTCCTACGTGACGTTATAGGGCTTTTATATAAATTTAATTAATTTTAACAAACAATTTTAATTAAACATCTCCATTGGAAGCATTCATCACTGTTAATTTGAAATTTAATTAGCAGTATGCTTTAAAGCAAGTGCAGAAATACTAACCAGTTGGTAATAATTAAATTCGTAAATTGAAATATGGCACAAAATAAATAAAAAATATTTACATTTCACACATGCCGACCAGAGGCGAAAACGGGGACAACGTAAAAATGTCGATGTATCTTAATGTAGTAAATGTAACGTATTGTATTAATAAATGATGTTCTACATGTTATATATGTATATATTTCTGCGGTGCAGATCAAATTGGTAGTTGTCGATAATTAACGTTGCTTCTGGCAACTTAGCTGAATGAATATATTCGAGGCGCGCGGCTCGAACGGAACGGCAGAGGGAAGGATATCTCACAACTGAACGAATACTCTGCTGTGGTCGCTTCACTTATTCACCGGGGGTTTTGTAAAATTACTACAGCATAACTCTAGCGGCCACACACCACTGGTCACTCTTAAATTCTTGGGCCGAATTTCATATAAATACCGCGCGCAGTTTTACTGTAACGTTAAAACAATAACCCCATGGTATTTTAACGTTAGCATAGTTGGTTTAGTATGCGAGCCACTTAGATAGTTGACTGTGTTTTACATTGAAAGCTATTAGCAATTTGCAACGGTAAATGTTATTAAATGCAGCTCAAATTTGTCATACATTAATAAGACAAACGTGCAGACGACCCCGAATAAAAACTTGCAGCGTTTTAAGCTGTATTTTAATCAATGTACTGTTTAATGATGTATTATATACATATACCTACTATTTTTTTATGTATATTATTTTATTTCGTATTATAACACACGATAATATTTACGATGTAGTTAACTTAATTAACCTTCCAATGTTGGGCACACGTCTGGTGTCCTCTTGAAATAAAATTAGCAACGGCTTAAGCCTAGCATGCGATACCTCCTAACACGTGATACCTCCTAAACATTACGACCAACTCTTAGTTACGCAAGTTACCTCGCAATGTTTTCCGTCACTGTAGTGAGTGATATTTAATGTTAAAACGCTCGTAATTTTCGTAAATCTAGAGGCGCGTGCCAGGGCTACTGAGCACGGGCCTTCAGATCTAGAGGTATTTATGTTTACTTAAAATGTCTGAATTACAAGTAAATTTATTTCTTCCGTTATGTAAACGTAACTGGTGAAACGTGGGAGTGTACTATATTACTTTGCCTACCTTTTCAGGATTACACAGTTACATTTTTTAACTTTGATATGCAACAATTGCATATTTTCACCGATTCGCTATATGTTAAACAGTTTTCATACACACGATTCCGTAGTAGATCATAACACTAGTTTAAATGCTTTCATTAATCAAACGTCGTGGTTTTACTCCACTGTGTTTAAATAAAAATATTATGTTTAATAAAGTGTTCTTTAATTTCATGATTAAATAACTGTCAACAATTTTGTTCAGGCTTTGATTGTAAGATTTGCGTGTGGCCGAAAAAAGAAATGAAAACATCTAAAAATTTGTGAGCTTTCTATGTCTGTAGCTACAAGAAAAATATTTATTTAGAAGGCATGTTCCTTGGAACATTTCCTTGCTTGCTTGTTCTTTTTTCTGATTTAATATTCGTTTTGTAAAATGTTTAGAGTACTTATTATGACAAGTTAATTATAATTTCTGCATTATCCTAATCTTCCTAATTCTATCGTCCTGATTCTATTATCGTCCATCTTTGCGTTGTCAGAAAATATTTAAGATACACAGTGCGAATAAATAAATAGACAGTAAATAAAAAATTATCGAATCCTAATTGAGAGAGCAGGCGTAACATTTGATGCGCTGGCAGAGCAACAATCGTTAACATCATCATCATTAGCTCATCTAAGTCCACTGTTGGACATAAGCTTCCCCGGGCAAGCGAGTGGGCAAGGGATAGCAGAGCTCAAGCTGCTGCTCGTGGGCAGTCATATTAAACATACTGTAAATAAATCGAATACCTTGCCCCTATAATATATCTGTTGCTAGAATTATTTTATTACGGCCCAACTTGTGTACTACGATTGATTCCTTTGTTTGAAAGCCACATATTCAAATGGATGATTGATTATTCACAATCACCGACATTTATTTAACCAAACATTATTTATGTGCAGGCGAGCGTTTGAGCGGAGCGCGTGGGTAATATTTCTCGTTTGAACGGAGGTCGGAGCGGCCAGTGGTATTTTATGGTACATGGGATATATTTAGATAAACAAAAATGTAATTGCAATTTAGTTTGTTGAAAAAAAAAGAACATTTTCATTCAATTTCTAAACTAGAAATGCATAGTCTACAAAACTAGATAAAGTAATTTGCACTAATTCACTAAGTAATTTTGAGAAGACAAAAATCCATTTAAACAATTCGTTAGCTATGCTTTATAAGAATCGCTCAAGAACACGGAGGTTCGGGCAAGCCGAGCTTGATCGATTCTTCGAGCGCTCTTAGAAAATTTTCATGATCGTTTTCGTAATTCAGAGGACACGTCAAGGAGCCTCCTGTAGTACCGAACCTTTTCCTACACATATGTCTGGAATGTTCTCGTTTGTTCCATATTATATTATTTATATTTTATTATAACACCTGACTTTTGCTGATTAAAAAAAAAGTGGTTATGAACGTCCTTAAATTCTTATACGTAACATCACGCCTGTAATCTGCGAAAGGGTATGTTGCACCAATTACCAAATCACGATACACAAATTACGTTTACATCCCACTATGGAATAAGTGGTGAGCCTGGTAACATAAACATAAACATAAACCGGGCACAAATCCAGACTTCGAGCCAATGCTAGATAGTATAATCTAAGTTAGAAAAATCCAATAGTACTCGACCCGGGATTTGAACCCAAGACCTCCCGATCGGCAGTCGCGCTTGCAACCAACACGACCAACGCGGCAGTCGTAATTATTATAATAATAATTATTATTATATTATACTTTTAACTTTAAATTCCACCTCGGCTAGACCATCCCACGTTTCACGATTCAATGAACAAAGGGAGGCAGCGTCGCTTCGCTACTTAGAATGCTTAAGATACATAACACTATACAACAGGTATCTTGATACTAAATTAAGTGTGCCATAAAATTAAAACTCATCATCAGTTTATTGCATTCCACTGCTGTACATAGAACTCCGCTGAGGGGTTACGACCATCATCCCATCGCTGGGCATGCGGGCTGGGGATCACAGAGCACAGCTTGACATAAAGTTAAATTTCAAATTAAGTTAAAAAAAATATTTCAATTTAAAATTACTATAAAAAGTTAGAAGTTCAGAGTATAATACTATATATAGTAATACCTAATAGTATAACATAATTGAAGAATAGTATTTTAAAGGTGCGTCATATCACCGTTTATGTTACATTACGTTTTCATATAACTATCTATATACTCGTATCTAGCCGTATACTTTGCACATTCCGTAAGGGGTCTGGCGTGATGGTGTAAGAATAATAGTACGAGTATGTACAAGTTATTATGAAATAAAAATTAATTAAACAACAAAAGTAACATTATTAGCACTCATTATATGCAAGGTAATAAGAATTCATGTGTCTCCTTGAAAAAATAACATACAATTACGTGACCTAAATAGTGAGGTAATAATGAGAACTTGACCTAACCAAATAGCCAAGCCATGTTGCCGCATGCCCCTATGCGCTTTAACTAATATTTAACCATTCCCAGAATTGACCGGGATGCGGTCGTTTCACTATTAATGCAAAAGCTTTTTACCAAATTATTACAGCGTAACACATGAGTCACGCTTTCATGTTTTAATAAAAAAGATCCACTTTTAAAATTATATAGGTATTGCGAGGTGAATATAAGTTATATCAGATACAACAGTCTGTCAGTGGTCAGTGTGGAAACATGTGTTCATTTTACGATAATACTTGCGCTTCATAGAATTTCCATCAAGAGATAAAAAATGAATAGCGTTTCTGCGCTCGGGAGGGGGCATTTAATGGCGTACCTCCGCCAATATCGTTAAGTTTGTCGAACTCCCTTAGGACTAATGTTAGTGAATATACTATAAGCGCATAGAATATTCTAGACTTCGAATTTCAGCGTATAAGAGATTCCCTTACACAACACATTGCAATATATTAATTATAATTATTATGTAAAAATATTTGTATTTACCACTGCTATAGATTTCATCACTATTCATTCGGACACCATTTCTATAGGGTCATTGGAATGTTCAAGACAGTGGGCGGTATTGTCGTATCCGATGACGAAATGGTGTTGGAGGAAATTTATTTAAATTATCATGGTTTATGACCTCGGTTGCGAGGCTTCTAATATACAATTCCGGGAACTTTTCAACTTGACAAAAGGTCCCGCTACTCAGCGCACATCGGGTCATTTAAAATTAAATAAAATAGACCACCATCAACTGTTTATGCAGGACGCCCCGCGCATTAATCCTCGACATAATTAAAACATTTCTCCGTTGGGCGCGTTTTATCAACGGAAACAGAAAATACAAATAGACATTTACATTCACGCAAACATAATTAAATTACTCAACATAAAAGAGTTATGGTCTTATGAATAAATAAATCAGGGCGTAAAGCTCCTTGTTCCAAACTATAGTTTTAATTCACCGAAGTCGACAGAGCTTTGACGTATTTAGTTTACGAGAAGTTTTGAAAGCTATCGCTTTCAACGCTTGTTATTCGTGTAAAGCCCTAATTGTGAGCTGTCGAAATATTCTTATAGGAATATCGAATAGCTAATAATTTTACTATTATAACATTATTGTAACAGTTTGATAACAAATAATTTATCTTGATAAATGTCTATAAATTTTCAACATTTATAAATATATTATCAATTTAAAAGCTAGCTGATTTGCTTATTCTCACTCCTGTTACTCTCGGTATCATTGTTCACGTGTTTCTGGAAACCCTGGGATATATTTATACATACAGCTCTTTTATACTTTTCTTCTATCCTTTAAAGTAACTGAAAGATCAATCAATTTTCATCAAAGTGACTCATGAATCCTCTTATAAACTTACCAGACACTAAATGATTAAAGCAAAATTAAACCAAATTAAAAAAAAAAACTCTGAAGATTTAATTAATGAAACTTTAACGATATACTCAAAGTATCTCTATCTTAACCTTTACAGTCTGAAATCTTGTATAGTTAATAGATTTATTCATTTATTAATAGCCTTTAAAACCACAATGAAGGTAACTCATCGCCTGACGGCGTTCTATAGCAGTCAACCTAGTCATACATAGCCAAGCAGTTCAATTCCATTGAAATGTTTAAAGCACTTACAAACGAACCTATCCGTGTTGTAAAATAAAAGTTCCAAAAGCCACGTTTACAAAACACAAAACCATTTGACATGACGCGAGGGGAGCGAACGTAAAACAACTGCTATTTATATTTTGCCTTTCCATCGATCTCATTTTATTTTGTTGCCAGGAGACCTTTTTGAATAGGTAATGTGGCGTATAAATTCCTCCCTACCCTCGGGAGCCGACAGCCCCAGTGACTCTCAGTTAAAAGGTGCTACGAATTAATTTCACCTGACATCAAGGACGGCCCCGACTGAATATGTTCGCACATAATGAGCCATCTCAGAATACTTATTTAGGGTGGCTATAAAAAATTATCATAGTGGACATTCATGTGAAACAGCAGTTATACGACCAGCTCTCTCTAGGCTTGTTTATCCAAGTTAGTTCGTTACTTTATCTGTATATTACGCTTCGTAGATATTGTCGCTTCGGAGTGAATAGCTCGTCATAAATAATAATAATTTCTTCCAGTTTCCATATACAAAGGCGAAACAACAAAATATAGTCAGTTGAAAATTTAATATCTACGTCTTTTAATATTCGTCGTCCTTCCACTCGACCTTCTGTGTGTGTCATATAACGCATCTCAACCCTTTCTCATATTTGAAACCGTGATACAATCTCAAGAGAATGTTCAGTCATGCTCCAATAGAATAGATAAATGATAAAGTTTATTTTTGTTTAGTATCTCCATACAAAACATATTTTGTCATTGACTGTTACGTGAGCGTTTTTATACCTTATAGATGTATGTTAGAAAAGTAAGCGGTTGATATAAACCTTATTTTGTGATTAGATCGGCTAGTTACGGACTCAGGACGCATTTCGACAAAACATGTACCTATATGTTAAAAGGTTTCATCTCATTGCGATATAAATTTAAAATTATATTCGTATGTTTATAATGATTAATACGTTTAATATATAAAATCGATAAACATTAAAACCATTACCGATAGTAGAAACTTTATATGTATGTGCAATACGTATAAGACCTATATAAGCATTAATGTAAGTTTTATGTATTTAAGATTTACAAAATAATGCACATGAAAACCTGGTTATACAATTAAATAAGCCATAGTATTCAGCACATAACTGTACATATGTGTATGTGTAAAGTATATTATATGTACATGTATGCACAGATAAAAAATCTTTTTCCTTTGTGAGCGGAGCGGAGCGAGCTAATCTCTTTGGAATCATTAATTTCACAACTCAGCTATACTCGGGTACTAATGTCTTTGACTAATTAAATTAAATCTCAGCGAACGCGTACCCAGTTACCTTCTACGACTTTATTCCATTTTAATGTTCTACTTTACAACAGGTAGGTACTTTAATGTACAAAAAACTTAATATAGAAATATGATTAAAAAGAAACCCTCTAAGATCACGACTCTATTTCCCCGAAAGAAGAGGCAGGAAGTGTAGCACTCCTTCTTGTCACTAATTTATAAGATCTGTCTATTAGGGCTTGAGCCTATTAACTTGTTACAAAAGGCGTGACAATTCTCCTGCGCTACCGCAGTCATAGAACCTACCAGTAGTTCTGTTAAGATATCCATTGTCCAGGGAATACTTTAATCAGATCGTCCTGGTTCCTTTTAAAGCTCATGTGATATAACATTAAACATGCGAGCCTGCTTAGAAGAGAGTACCGGATTCGATTCCGGACCGGAAACTTGTCTACGAAGAAAGTTGTTGTCTGTTCTAGGCGTATGGCATTGTGTACTTGTTACTGTGTTATTTATAACTCACAATACTAGATAACCTAGTTCAGAGCTCTCGTACTGGAGCTGTAATTCTCATCAATCTTCCCTATTCATTATATTCGTATAAACGTAATAAAAGCATATAAAATGATTGAATTTCAATAGATATCATTCAATAGATATCATTCCATCTTCAATAGAGTACATTGCTCCAGCACTAGAATACTCTAGAACTTTTTGCTTTCCGATGCAAATTTGGGAGTGGAAAGGAAATCTATGTACATAGTTCTAAATTAAGTGCTACGTTAAATATTAAGGAGTGTATTAAAACTAAACATATACCTATATGTTATAACTAAATCTATTTATATATTTACACATGACGTAAATTTATTTATACATAATCGCATTAGAAAAATATGTCAGTAAATTACCAACACGTGTAATGTTACTAATTGCAGCAAATTTAATGAACCTCGCGCATTAAGCACAGCTCTCGTGGCAAACTCCACCTCAAGTTGGGCATTGAACGGAAACTCCATTATATGGCTATTGTTCCCTCACACTGACTGCGGGTGCTGCCAGCCGAAACTTCACCTCATAAATATCTTAGCATTCTTCATGCCGCAGTCCAAAGTTAGTACGACGCTTGTTGTACCGGCACCCATGTAGTAGGTTGTAATATTACATGTGTCGTGGTATTCATACACATGTTTATCTATGTAACTGCTTAAGCAGCTCATGAAGAAGGACCTTGTAAAGGTCCGAGATTAGTCGAGCCATCCCGAAAAAATATAGATGAATTAAATCAGTCGGAATGTTCAGGATGTACCAACTAAATTAATAGCTTTTAAACATTAAAATTGCATGTACGTTGACCGGTTGACTGCGGTAGAGTGCAGCCTGTCTACTGACGGCTAAATGCGCAGCCGCCGACGGCCAGCAACGTGGACGGCACGAGTAGCTGCGCTCTGCGATCTCTGACCCGCATGCCCAGCGTGGGGATTATGGGCAAAAAACCCTCACGGGATGCCTTTCTTCAGCAGTGGATTTAGACATGCTGATGACGATGATGATGACCTGCCAATGTGAGGCGATTTGGATCTCTCCACAGTTACTATTACATCTGCTCACTTACTGATATTTTGGCTTGTAACCCCCATTTGACCTGTAAGAGAATACCGCGGAACGCTACCTAGCTCGCGATGTGACACGCACCGAATTTTAACACCGCAATTTTAAATTACGCAAGCCCCGCGCTCCCAGCCACCCGAGCTTGAATAATTAAATTATCAAGTGTAGCTTTACTCGCTCGCTCCTACTACGAGTAAATCCAATCAAAACTCCCATGAAAATCACTTTATTATATATGTTAGGAAAGTTAACGTGTTTGCTTAAGTAGCCGTCTAACCGCGGCTAGGTTTTGGTACACTAAAGTAACTTTATTACGATACACTTAGATCTCATTCCAACTTGGTGTAAAGGGTGACATAGATATTTAGTAGCCCGTAAAAGCTTACTCACACTCGATCGTAGCATACTCCTAAGTCGTGGAATACAAGCATTGATTTAGCATAGTGCATGCACTATATTACTGAACTGAATAGACGTATTTAGTCACACACACACACATATAGGTATATGTATGTGTACTCACATATACAGATGCTAGAGATGTTCCAATTTGGTTCATAACTAAAGCAACGCATAATGTAATTTACAGACTATTTTGTGATTAATGTAAATGTCTACGGATATCAATAATAACTTCATTCGTATCAACAAGTCATACTCGTAGAAGCGTCATGGCGATACGGTATTAGCTTTTGTGTGTAATTAAGCGTTTAATCATATGTCCTCTGTGTATTATTCGTTAAAATACACCAAACAAAATAATCGTGGAGGAATATGTGACATATTAATTGACTAATATTATGTACGCAGGCAACTGCACAATAATTAACATCTGTGTGAGGAAATAAAATCAATGAAAGCACTTTGTTTTACTCTTTAATACCAGGGCTTACTATTAGCCCTTAAGGATATAATGGAAGGAAGAAAGAAAGAAAAATCGCTTTATTCATAGAATGCTACATAATGTAAGGTTCAGTACGTCGTCGCCCGCCCTGCAGTTATTCGTGCTATTTCGGATATAAATACTATCACTAGTGGTAAAGTAGACTGCGTGTAAAATGTAATGTAAAATAAAGGCATTTATATGGAAATAAAACTTTTTTGAGCTTTTGATCGTCGTCACAAATAAGGATAAACTTTAAATATAACAAATTAAAAAAAATATATAATACAGACAGAAATTTGAATCACAGAAAATTTAAACAGAGCACTCAGCATTCATGCACAGTTAATAGAATAAAATAAAAATACTAATTTTCTAATGGAACTGTTATATTGATGTATCAAAATAAAACTATTTTCTAATATGTATATTTATGGTACAATGTCAACTTTTAAAAAT
>DWDV01004016.1:0-10064 GCA_018245615.1 Mimoniades ocyalus
TACATACACTATAGTTTTTAACATTTTACTCATGAACAAATTGTTCATTAGATCAAATTAATTCTTTTTAATATAATTTTATTAAAACCATGTCGTCAATCAGGCTACGGGGTAGGCAGAGAGCGGCGAGTGCTAAATCTCTCTATACTTACAGATCTGACTTCCTTCTACATTTCTACAAGATGACAAATCTTTGCTAACATTAATTTTGGCGCGCAGATCTTTTAAAACAATTGTCTCCAATGTGATCCCGCGTTGTAATGTCCCGAAATAATCCCCCGACTGACTGCCACAGGGCTTCAACTGTGAAATAGACTACAGCGAGGAACAATTCGGCGGTAGAGTCAGCCGAAATTAAACTTTCGGAACTCTATCGAAGTAATATTCGAGTGCATCAAAATGCAACTCGAGTTGTAATAGCAGCGATGTTTCCGTCCTTGTTAGGCATACACAAATTGATGGTGTCGGAATGGGTGAGCGCTATCAGGTAGATGAGCGGTAGAGTTGGAACGCACGCTTGGCAGTTAGTGCAGTGCGGTGTTACGAGTCGGAGGTGTTTGTGTCCCTCGCGTTCCAGCTCCGTATTTACAAACTTTGTCGCGCTCTGTTTTCATAGTAACACCTTTCATTCGTGTGCTTCCGAAATAGAAATACGTTCGGTCGATTTTTTTTATACGATCAATTAATTACCGCTGAGTTTGTTTTGTAATTGTTTCAGTGTTAATTAGCTGGTGTAACCTTGTGTATGTTGACGTTGACGTGAGTTTTTTCGGCGTGTTATTTTGGCGTTTATGATGTAACCGCCGGTGGTCCGGGGTTCGGTTCCCGTGTCACTAGAATGGGAACAAGGAGATGAGCTAAAATGCACACTTCAATGATGATGGTAAGTAGGTTTCAGAGTGGTCTATTTCGAGCCCGCCACAGAGATTATGTCAACACTTGTGCGATTTCTTGTTATTGCATTACATCGTAACTTTGAGAGGCCAACAATCTTATCACTGGCCAAAACATTGCATATGAAGTATAATGTAAAGTTATAAAAATTATATTTATACGTATTATAGGTGGTAAGTCCGTTGAATTGAATAAAATTCTTATTTAATATTTGAATAGAAATAAAACAGTATATAGGTACACGCTTAGATTTTATTTCAGAAAGCAATAAAAAATTGGTATTTTGTAAAATGACGTTCAACAAAGAAATTATTTTACTGATTTAATCATTTACACACTGCTATCTAGTTGAAGTTTTTCGATACCTTGTAAATTATTCTTCATCAAATTGGCACAGCTGGCTGCCGGCTTATCAACTAATAATAATTTATGTCAGTGATATAATATAGCCATTATCATATTCAAATTAGGTCGTTGTACGATGGCACTTAATTAGCATGTCTGTGTTGTGCAATTATACATACAATACCTTTCTTTATTGTTGGCTCTGAGTGCTTGTGCCTTTTTTTAATAACAATATTTTTATATTATACGTAGTATGTTTACATACGGTACAATTATGTTTACATAAGGTATCAATAGTTCTATTCTATAAAAATTATTACATTATTATTTAAGAAGTACATATGTCGGATATTTTTTTGTTTTAGAAAGTTATTTCGTGTTGTAGGTAGCTACCTATAAACAATTAATAAATCTCTCATTTTTCAATATTTAAACAGTATGTGAAATACGTATGTGTAATTTCAGTCAATATCTGAGCGTAATTTAAATAAATGATTGTGTATATGTTTTAAAAAATTCAGTGCCGTTATACGTTAATTCTGCCGTTGATGGGTTACGTCATCAACATGGTCATCACTATCATCAACTTTAATCCGTGGTATTCAGGACAGGGCGCGATGGGGCTCTTTGGGGGAGTCGATGTCTAGCAGTGGACTGAGATAGGTGATGATGGTGATGATGATGGTGATGATGATGATGATGATGATCTATCCACTGTTAGTCTCCTCTCAAAAATTAGACGGACCATGGTTGGCTGACAGTTAACTAAATTATTCAAACTAATTTAGAACTATTAATAACAATAAATATAATAATAAATTACATTTACACACATATGGTTTGAATACGAGTACATTTACATGCATATGGTTTGAACATTAATTTGACGTATAGAGCAGTGTTGAGAAAATCACGCAAGCCGTTTTAAGTGTATTAAAGGAATATAATATTCAACCGAATGAATGTATTTACGCATATATTTAGCGTAAGTGAGTTTAGTTAGTGTTTTTATACGAACGATGTAAAAGTATTAATGAGCGTGTAATTGTAGAAAGTAATTGTCACAGATCGCGTTTAGTTATGGTTAGTTCGAAATCAGCTTGTACCGGTGTTTTCCAATCAGTTTTACTTCCGATGTTCTATCTAAATGTTGTATTCTCATTCACCGTACTCATTTTGCTATATGTAACCTCACGCCTGTAATCCCCGAAGACGTGGACAGAAGAGTGTACTACACTGCCACGTTTCACCAGGTATGTTATATAACATATGTGACTATCCCATGATGGGACATAGATAGAAGTCTATTCCCATACACCGGATGCTAAGACTCCGTGCTAATACCGAGAATATGATAATCATTCAGCTAGTTTCCGCAACATAAACATACCAACAAGTGATAGTAAGACTAATTGGATAGGTGCTAATCGATAACGACTCAGGTCTTACGAAATCTAACTGCGTAGACATCCATGCGGACGAATTACACAGACGACCAAATATTTAGATTAGTGTGTTCTATTGCAATGTTCTGCCTACCCCTTGGGTGGAAATACAGGTGTGATATTACGGTAACTTTCAAAATATAAGGAAAATATCGTTCATAGAGTACGGTGAACAAAGAACCCTGACCTCGTAGTACTGCGTCTCTATCTTTTAATTATTTTTGTGTGACTTCTGTCGCGGAATTTTTAGAGAGGAGGCCTTCACCTAATTTCGTGCCTGAACTAAGACTTGTGGGTCAAAACACTACTTTATTACTGTTTAATGTCTTATCCATATTAGGTTAACCTTCTCGTAAGTAGATTTTTTTTTGAAATTTATTTTTCTTTTTCCGCCTACCACCAATTTCACACCATCATCAAAGATTGACTGGTAGAGAATGCCACTCGACATTAAGTCCGCCTTTTGTATAATCTACCTTGTTTTTAGGTTGTACAATAAAGAGTAAATAAATAAATTTGTAAGTGAACATTATTGGTTTTATATACGCTTGTACAATCAGTAACAACTATTCTATATTGAAAATAAAAAAAAAAGTCAATTTCATTTTAGTGCAACAGTTTGAACGAACCACATCTAGTACAGTTCTTTATTTTTATTTATATGCTAAAAGCTTTTAGACGTGCGAGCAAAAAAGTAATTGTTTTCGGCTAGTTGTACAAATGGGATGGAATGAGTGATGTATTCTCTAAAGCTGTACTAAACAATGTTCAGAGAATTGTTACTATGACCGTTACTTCTAACTTTGATGCCATTTCTGTGCGTTTTGTGTGACGGATTTTTTTTATAAGAAACTTGATTTGTTTGTATTGTTATGGTTTATAATAGAATGAAATCCTTATGTTTTTGTGGTCAGTTAGTTCTAGGTATAATTTTATGGATAAAGAATAACAGTTTTTGCAACTGTGCAATTTTTTTTTTATAAAAATGTTAGAAATCTTATCATATGTGTCGCTTTTGAAAATTAATTTTTGTATTCGATTCTTCCTCACCTTAGCTGTAACGAATACTATATTGTAACTGTGAATAATTGTTCTATATTAGATATTGGAAGCGAAGTACCTTTTGATAATTCTTATTATTATATCGTCACGCCTTGTGGGCAAGGAGGAGCTTAACGAGTACCTTATACCATTAAAGATATGATGTAATACATTCATCCCCATCGGTTTCTATCTGAAATACATATACTCCGTTGTTATAAACCCACAGCAACTCCTACCGGATTGTTTTCACCCAAACTATATGTTTTCATCTAAAATTGTTATTTATTTATGTAAGTAAGTACAATGAATATTGTATATACTAAACGTTAGACATATTTAATATTAAAAGGATATTAGATGTATACAACAGGATGTTAATATACAAACCACTTGCGGCACCGAAACTACTTAACAGAAACTCCATTGTGTACAAGGTCATACCAAATAAGGTTCATTAGTAACGTTATTTATTATTTAAGCACTTATAACGATAAACTATTAAACACGCTTGTAATAAGGAAAAACGAATGCAAATATATACTTCGTATTTCTAGGAGAATGTGGTGTTCAAGCGAACAATAGAAATGACACGAATTGTTTTTGTGATGTTTAGCAGATCTAGACTCTCAGGTAAGATTAACAAAGGTACGTGAACAGTATGGTTTTATCTAAAAACAAGAAACAAAGATAATTAAAAACCAATTGGCGCTGTGTAGGTATATAATAGCATCTTACATCTATGTATCACTATCATTCTTCCGACTCTATTTAATAAAGACCCTTTACAACGTAACGTTAGAATTGGTCGTAGCAATGCGTAGTGTTTTGTATACAATTGAGCGTGAAAACAATCAGAGAATCACAAATACATACCATACAATTATTACACTATTCATACATGTACGTCGGTTTGAAAGACTTCTACTCGACCTTTAGGTAATATCTGACTTATTTACTTAATTGAAGAGATTTGGTCTCCCTCGAAACCCGCATCCATCAACACTTGCATTATACATATATTATCATGTCATTGTCATATCATGTCTTTTCCCAAGAGATGCCCAAAGCGCGGATTGTGTTAGACACCGAGTGTAAGTTAATAATGAAGTTGACTGAACTAGATTACGTTATGAATATAATATTTTGCGTTTCTTACTTGCTTTAATCACAAGTGAATTACTTTATTATTACTTTAGTTCTTGCGCGAGTACTAAGATCAAGTATTATAGTAGTTTATGTAACACTGCTCTAACGTCATTCAATCTGTTACATTCAAAGTTATATCCGACCGAGTTAAGGTTGAGTTAATATCGTGGTTGAAGGCCGAGTTATACGAGTACTTCATTTGTTTTAGGCGACTCAAACCGCTCTCTGTTTAAGAACGCGATCAACATATTGTGTCAACTTGTTATGTTTGTTTGTATTTCATTATACATACATACATTACATAGTGAGAGTAATTTATACAATTAAGTAAATTATTCTTTGCAATGTGAATAATTTACTACGTACGAAATATACTATGTGTATACGTGAATCTGCAGTAATATTACATTATCATTGAATTGGTTACATTTTGATTATTGTAAGTGTATAAAAGGTCAAAAAATATAATGATATCTCTTGATCGACACGACTAACAAGGCAGTTGAATATAAGATTTTTTTTTATTGTTACATGAAGGAAATGTATAATTAAATGTATCATTTTCTAATCTTTTAATCTCTAAACAAACTGATCTACATACTTCCCTTTTTTTTTGAATTGATTTTCAAATACTTTTATATCCCTTAGTACATATACATACATATTATACACAAATAAAATATTGGTGTGAATCGTGATAACGTTTGTTGTACATAATATGATATTTCTCATTTGCACAACGCAACACTACATAAGTATGAACCCACTAACTTGTACGTTCCCAACAACTATTACGATGATTCGTATGTTGTCTTGACCGAGGCCGATAATTATGTTCGGAGACTACCGCATGCCGACATACTACCTACAATAAATAGTTTTTTGTTGTCCGTTGCCAGTTCAAAAGCATCCAACTCCAAGGTCAATATCTGTTCAGATGTTATTATTATATTGAGCGTATTGTGAATATAAATGGAAATTTTGAAGCTGTTACTGTAAGGTTATTTTTATATCTCCTACTTTGTATCATTATTAAGTACATTACATACCAATAATATATAACATTAAGAAACATAGGAAAATGTAGAGTATGAGTACATGAAATTGGTTTTATCGCTTTTCTGTTTAATCACTAAAATAGTGAACGTGAGTTTATGCCGGTAACGTTGATTATCAATGTACTTCGAAACAGTTTAGGGTTTAAAGATTGAAACGTTAGAAAAACACAAATGTAAAGTTGATAGAGTCGCTAATTCGATTGTACACGTGCTCATTGTGTACGGTTTATATTTGTTTGTTAAATACTTAGTCTTTTATAGCACATCGTATTTTGTACGTTATTTTTTTATATAACATCTACACCATTACGTGCATAATGAGTCATGGTATCGTTAAATATAATTGTAAGGTGAAACATGATGGAGACCTTTCTCCTTCTTCTACCTAAATTTGACAGCGAAGGAACCTTCATAAAATATTTATTTACTGGGATGTTACAAAAAGTACACACAAAAGGGAGAGTTAAAATTTTATTTCCAAAATTGACTTTTAAGCTTTAAATCCTTTTATGCCTTTGTGTAGAGTATAGGTCCATCTTCCCAGGTGATCTGACGAACTGGAGGAGACAATTGGATGCAGCTGGATTCTAAAGACCTGCGACCCTGTAGAGTGAAACTGAATACAGGACTAAGTCCAGCCGTAGCTGTCCAAAATCTAACGGACGTATCTTTGTGGCTGAACACAATTCCATTAGACTTTGGTCTTACAGGAAGTATTGGACAATACTGACCATATAATAAAAGACAACCTGTATGTCGTTTCGTTATATACAGCACAACAATATCTCGTATATAAACATTGTATACCTTGCAAACTAACTTAACAAAGTTTCTTGAACTCCATCCCATAATCTTATTTGGGTGGTTTTCCTTACTACTGACATTGGAAAAAACAGGTAAGTATAATTTAGATACGACGGGATTATCCTGTTTAATGGAATATCTTTGGTGAGTTTTTTCGTTCTTATAGAGTCGCTTTTACTTCAGCTATCGAAGGGTTGTATTATATTTCAATGATTAAGGTTAATTCTTTTTCTTATGTTTAAAAATTAAATTATTTTGAAACTAAATTTGCTATCCAATAAAACACTAAACGTTATAGCCTAATTTGTGACATTGATAATTTTTATGTTATCTATGTCTTCTGTTTCACATAATACAATATTGTACTATTTCTAGATTTTAAATCGATTTATAAAATATTTCATCATCATCATCAGTCTATTGTACTCCACTGCTGGACACAGGCCTCCCCTAAGGGGGTACGTTCACAATCCTTTTACCTAAAATAAATATTACATAAAAATATTTACCTTAATAAATATTACAATACTAAGAAATAATAGAACCGAAAGCAGAATCCTGTTGCGTCAGCTAAGGACGCGTATATGAAGAAAATGGACAGAAAATGCCCAAGCATTTTGTTGTTTGTCAAAAGACAAAGATATTATGAATCGGCAGAAACGTTCCGGACTCTTTCCTGGCTGGCATACATTTTTATAAGGAAGACTGCAACGCAAGTATTTATTCGGGTCCGATGTTTTCTACCCTATTCATTCTTTAAGCGTTTTCGTAGCGAAATATTTCGTCTGAAGTACTACGTTGTAGCTTGAAAAATCCTCTGTAGAACAGGAATTCCAGTGAATATTTAATATTGTAGTTCTTTATTTGAAATCTGAAGCTATGACTATCATGTTTTGGCACATCGTTTATTAGAAAGACCGGTTGACGTAAAGCAAATTATATTTTGACATGAGAAATATATATATTGTAAGTCTGTATCGGATTTTATGGAACAAAAATACTCCTTTTTATTATACATTTAGAAATCCAATTTAAATCGTGTTGCAGAATGTTACACTTTTTTCAAACGATGCAAATTGCCGTTTCGAATAGTTTTTCCCTAAATGAACAGTTCTTCACCGAATGAGCACCAACTTTTCCTCGAAGAACCAGAAGCGAAATATCCAAGTTAATAGCTGGAATATTTTTGCTAATATTAGTTCATTTTGACGGCGGTTCGTTCATAAGGCATAACAACGAGCGGTTATATAACATAATATAACATCACGCCTGTATTTCTCGATGCGGTAGGCAGATGAATGTAGTATAATAACTAATTAGCAGTTACGTTGTACGAGCGTGCCACACTAAAACACATGAGCGGATACGAGATTCCGGTATTAATTATTGTAGCTCAATTAAACAGATTTACAGTACAGTTAAGATAGTGTATATATATCCAGATTGAGCTACACGTATAAATAACTAAAAGAGATTATGCTAGATGTTAAAAACTTATATCTAACATTGTGACATCTGAAAAAAATACTAGTCATTTTTGTTCAATTTTCTTGACTGTAGACAATTTCAATTTGAAAGTTTTTGCCACGTTTGATGGAAGGTAGATACTATTTCAAGTACCGTTGTTAATCAAAATAAATACGTATCGATACTGGTATTAAATTATCCTAAGGTTATGTTATTCGCATGCAACCGTACGCTCGAGCGAGCCTTGAGTACGCCGACCGCAACGTTCATAATGACCCCAACTTGCTCTAAATTAACTCACTGCAGGAAAATAATTATGTTTCTCTCACCGTTATCATATGTGTTGTTGGTATAGTAATAACGCTCTGAGATGGTTTCGCTCACGACATCTGATCCTAAATTAGACAGAGCATCCGCCTTGGTAACCAGTCAATTGGTAAACTTTATATCTGCATAAATATAAATGTCTATAAACCTATTACGGAGACGTGGGAGTCTCTCTGCACTCGTCTGTTTACCCCGTCGGCGAAATGAAATACAGAGTGATGTTACGTTAAGTTAGTGGCGGTTAGTTTCGGTTATTAAGGTAATCTTATTAATATTTTAATTTTTAATAATAAGAATGAGGGAATTTAGGAAAGTACTAATCGGATCCACGGATCGTTATAATTATCTGTGAATAAATATTTATATTATTTCATAGGTAAACGGATTTTAAAATATATTTACTATTAACTTGTTATAAACTTCGATGAACCTTGACGAAGTCGATCACAACTCGTTCAACCCAACCTTGCTCACACTGTACCTAATTGTAGTGAGCGGTCAGGAACTTTAAAAAAAATTTGTATATTTTAAATGATGCCATGTTGATATAAGGAACCGAGTCGGGTTTTTGAAGATAATTTATTTAGTATTCCGCGTTCCCTGTCTACCCCGTAAGGGATCTGAGGTGACTATATAATATGAATTATAATGACATGAAAATAATTAATTACAAAAAGTACAAACATGGGTTCGACTTGGTAATGTCATTACTAGAAAATCTGTATTTAATTGAATTAAGCTGGTACGACTATGTTAAGCTTAGCTTACGTATGTTTTCTCCGGATAATCTAACTACTCGTACTTTCAAACTTATTCGAAGTCTTTTTTCAAGAGCGAGGTCGCCATGGAGACTGTAGAAGAATTTAATTGTAAAATGGTTTTATAATACATAATCTATGAGGTTATTCATCTTCAATATCTTGGGATATCACGCACGGTCCTCTGCTCCCAAAGTAAGCAAAGTATAAATAAATAAATAAATAAATAAATTTTATGGCAACCAGACAACTGCCAAATACATATATACATATATACAACCTACTTTCGTATGAATACATGCTTATAGAGATACTTCACTATAGATTTTTAGACTTATTAATATAAAGCCTTCCATAATTCAATTTCCATCTAAATATGTTTAATGTAAAAAATAAATTGCTGCGAGTAGCAGAGAATAAACTCGACCTTTAATCAACGTGATTGTTTTCTAATTTCGGTTATTGAACTAATGTTGAGATAAAATAAACCGCTTGACGGCTGACGAGTTACCAAATAACTCATTTAATAGTAGAGAAATTGTCACGTATTTCTAGATTATGACAGTGGTAGAGACGGACAGACTTTTCAGCGTTCCTACTTTTTTATCTCGTGTCTGTTGATTGGCTAAATTTTAAAATTTCAATTCAAAGTGAGTATAGAAGGGGTAGGGTACTCCTATTTTTTTCTAAATTAGATTCTTTAGTAGTGGCTCGGAGTCTGGATATATGCCCGGTGTATGGCAATAGGCTCACCACCTATTCCATAGTGGGACGTA
>DWDV01004017.1:0-10063 GCA_018245615.1 Mimoniades ocyalus
TTCGACCCGGGAATCGAACCCGGGACCTCCCGATCGGCAGTCACACTTGCAACAAACACGACCAACGAGGCAGTCTACAGCGGCAGTTAACTGGTTGAAGAAATAGCTGATACGCAACAGGTCTGGATAAAGAGTTATGCTAAATTTAATTATTTATGTGAATGTGAATGTGAAGTATTAAGACGAGGCATTCCACACTTAGGCCTTACTAATGACAACTGTGAACAAAAGAAATATTTGGATTGATGGATGGATAAATGAATTGCGGAAGTCTATTGTATATGTTAACCAGTTAAGGGCTTGTGGTATGTGGATGTATTTTTGCTAGTTTCGTAAAGGAATTGTTTAACAATTTACATTATATCATTCTTTATGTCATCCTCATAATCAACCCCGATTATTTCCTCGTTCTCCAATCATTTATGAGGTTTCAGAAAAACAATTCAACCAGTGAATATGAATACCCTTTCGACGTATTAAAAGTTGCCTCTTTGTGCCTGAATATCCGCAATTCATATTGATCACAATCTAAAAGTTTGTTGGTCGGTAAATTGCCTCAATGCCTCGTTGGTCGTTCAAATCCTCGATCAGGTATATCGTATTTTTCTAACTAGAAATTTCCAATAGTGGCTACCAGCTGTTCCATTTTTGGGACGGAAACGTGACATGTAAAACATGGAAGTGTACTACAGTAATCTGCCTATCTCTTCGGGGATTACAGGCGTGATCTTACGTGTCTAAACGTCTATAAGTCTCATATATTTAATCAGATTCCATTAGATCGGCATATAAAAATTAAATTTTTCTTCTTAAAGATATTTCAAGATAAATACACTCATTAGATGTGATGCATTTGGTTTTATTTGAACTCCCAAAGCTTTCAGTGGATTTCCCGGTAGACGACATTTAGTGTCATGACAGATGTTCTAGCTGCGTTTTTGTACTAAAAAACCAACTTTATTACAATAGAAATAACGTCAAGAGTAAAAACTACGTGCTTTTGTGATCCGTAATACACGTTAACCTATATAAAAGTGTGAACTTTAGAAAGCTTTCGTGTAATTCTTATGATCTGAGACATAAGGTTGAATATTTTGAATGGTATTTTACTCTATGAACTGTACATTTGATGAAAATGGTTATGGCAGCAATGGATTTGGCATTATTTGGCACAGTCCATTTTGTATCATTGTTTAAAATGTTACGTTAAAAATTCCATGGCCTTTCAGTGCTATGGAAAAATATAATAACAATATGCCTTTACTGTATTATCTCAGTAAAATTTTATCGTGTTTTCCAATATTGCGTTATATTTCTTCTTTATTAGTATGTTTTATACGTAATAATCGTGCATTCATAAATGAGGGAATCACTAAACAATGTTTTAACAATATTCTAAACAAAAATTTTTAAGACGTGTAAAATTTGACAATCCACACCTGGCCAGCATTGCAGGGTATGACCTTTACCTTTTTTATTCTTATAAAATTGAAACCTTCAAGACATTGTGACAAAACTTCCCTTGAAGGTTTTAATGCTCTGCTACTTTTGAACAAGGATCCCATTGTAGCCTTGAAAGAGTGTTCTACTATATTTCAAAGTTATTAAAATATCAAAGCAAGCTCTGTAACTAAGTTCAGCCACAGCGGTAAATCGATACGGAACTGTGAGCAAAACAATGGGACCAATATTACTCTCTTCATTCAATACTTACATAATGTTAATGCGTACGTATTTACTCGTATTTACCGTGTACACATGCGGCTCGTTTACGCAAGAAAAGCTCCGAAATTGGGAAACATTAGCAAACCGTCAACAAACCATTACAATAAAATTTTACATGTAACATTCCAATAAGCCATTTGCGACATCCCAGTTAAAATATGACCCTTGACGTCACACATGCTCGTGTTATTTAATTAGAACCGAAATGGAATATTTCATTTATTCCCCTAAACGAATTGACATCGTCACGAGAGCTCGTCCAAACCGTCAATATGACGGCATACTGAAAAGAGTCTGCTTCGAAATTAAATTAACTTCATGTGAGGATAAAAAATGAATTTGAATTTAGAAGCATATTCGAATATCAGAATTAAATGCACCATAATTTGCCGTACTACACAATGTTCGCATTGTTGTTTGCACACATAATATATTATACCTAATTCGGTTTTTTGGGTTGAAACGCACGAGTACCAATGCCGTGTGAAGATGTTCTTCCTATTCAAAAAATACTTTTGAAATCTACACGTGTATTGCTGTGACCAACTTAAAATTATTATAGCTGACGCGAATACTCCTTTGTATAGTTACGAAGTTGAATTTTAATACAGTACGGATATAAGCTTCATTGAACATAAAAACAAAATAAATAAGAGAAAAACGTTCATAAAGAAAGAAAAGCAATTATTGTCAGACAGCAATTTCTTCCAGACAAACTGTTGCACACACACGAATAGCACAGCAATATGAAAAGCGACTTGACGGATAGGGAGTGCGAGGAGAAAAGAAGATAACAATAAGAAGAACAAAAGAACAATACACCAGCAGACAATAGTGATAGCTTATCGAATATAGATAGAGAAGTAAACTTGTATCGGAGTTCATTATTTGACCTTTTATGTGGCTAGCGCGTTTGATGTACGGTGAAAAGATATCGGAGCCCAAATTGACGGATCCGTATCTAATGAACGATAACACGGACATTAGTAAATGTACAGACATCTGAGGCAGAAAGGAAACGATAACGGTATTACGATATGAATACTGGCTGATGAGTGAGTTGTCTCAGAACTCTGCGTGATGAATGTGGAAGAAGCACTGTTAGGTTTGTAAAGATATATTTGTCAAGGAATGGTCTTCGCATATCACATAAGACATCTGGTGTGACGTCACAGTAATAATGGTACTAATAGAAATATGTAATATCACACCTATAATCCCCGAAGAGGCAACCAAAGGAGTGTAATACACACCCGTGTTTCACTAGTTGCGTTTACGTCCCACTATGGTGGTGAGCTTATTGCCATACACACCGGGCACATATCCAGACTCCGAGCCACTACTAGAAAATTGAAATAAGAAAAATTTATTAGTACCCGACACGGGAGTTGAACCCAGGACCTCCCGATCGGCAGTCGCACTTGCAACCAACACGACCAACGAGGCAGTCAAAAGTCAATAGTTTAGCATAGAAATTAAGTGTTTAATATTGTAATGTAGTCAGTTAATAATAAAACTAGTTACTAAGTCAACATAGTTTCATTCGCGCCTTATTGAACTTATTATAACATATGTAACAATATTTGCTTCGTTGATTCAGATGTAAAATAAATACATAAACCAGATGTATGTGTTCCCTAAAAATATATGACAGAATGAAATCTTGATACAATATCATGCGAAGCTTGAACTAGTGCCTACATTTAATTTTTACGCAAGAGGAAGTAAATCTCTACTAATATTATAAATGTGAATGTAAGTTTGTTTGTTACGCTTTCACGCGAAAACTACTCAACCGATCATGATGAAACTTTGTGCACATATTCTTGGAATTATTAGAAGTAACATAGGATACTTTAAAGAAAAAAAAATTTTTACTAAAGATAATAACATTATTTGTCAAAAAATCTCAAAGTCTAGCTTCTTCAACCAGCATTCCAGTAATGAAGTTCTAACTCTGAGTACCATTGTACTGTATTACCGACGGTCACGTCAATATCCGGGGATACATTTTAGAATTTCGCGCTGACAAAGTCAAGGGAACAGCTAGTAAATAATAAAGTGTTACGCACTCGTTATTTTTTCTGTACAAGTGCCGCTGTCACAAATTTTACTGAAATCAAAAATAAATTGTGACAGAACAACTAATATACAGTAGGATAACACGTGATTTATTTCGTCTTAATGTTTTGCATTGCATGTAGATGTAGTCCAAGATAAACGTTTATTTCATTGTAATAATTAAGTTCCTACGTAACATACCATGGCCACAAGTATGTCAAATTCCAGTCAATGTGTAATATTTAACCAGTTTCTTTTAATTGTTGAACGGCTTGCTTCAATACTTTAATCGTAAACGTCTGCGTATAGAAATAGATACGCCGATGGGCATTCTAACGTAAAACAAAGTCAAACTAAGTTTGTGAAAGTCGTGCACGGTTGAACAAAGTCACACGTCCGACACCGAATTTTAGCAAATGATTTTGTTTTTGTGTAGATTATTTATTTATATAAAACATTACATAAAACTGTTTCAGTTACTAACGACTGTTCCTAATAACTAATATATCAATAGTATCAGCTTCAAAGATGTAAAAATATCTGTCTATTTTTAGTTTTCATTCGGTAACTTCAAGTGTAATATCTAAGTCAGATAAACGGTAGTCCAATTTTCTTAATTAGGAGGAAAATTATTGAATTTTTGCATTTTATCCGTAATAATATTCACAACATTTGATCCAAAAGGAAAATGTTATTATTTATTAGATGCACAGAACAAAAAGCGTTTTACGTTAAATAAAATGTTTTTCTTAAATGCTTTCATTCAACTACGTTATTTGTTTGAATAGCGAAATAATAAGATAATAATTTAAATTGAAATGATTCGATATTGACAATTCACATAACGTTTTGCGTTGATGATGTTCTACTACATTGAAGCATTGCATTCTAAAGTATGTATAATTGATTTTAAATATATATACATGTACACATACAATATATAAATGCAACATATTTTGTTTTATTTTTACATTTTTAGTACAATGAATGTCTTAGCCGCGTAATAGTATGCGTTTAATTTATATAAATTGAAAACGCAGAGTTAAAATTCCATCTGTGTGTCCCAGGGTCGACGCGCTCTTTTTCATTTAAGCATTAGTATTAACGTCTTCGTATATAAATTCATTAATGTCTTCATATATACATACATATATATTCATGTTAGCTTAAGCTATTCAAATTTAGACATACCAAAGAAAATATCCAAAGAAATTCGATTCATAAAAGTTTATGTTACATACGTTACTTTCTTTGAAGTAAGTAATATCTATAAGACGTTGAGTATTCCGTTATTAGATTTTTCTTAGTCTTATATTAAGTTGTATAAACCGAATAATTTACTAGTAAACCAATTTTATGCGAAAGCTCACTGTAGTGCCCCTTTGTCTGCCTAGGTAGTAGAATATTCTAGGCTAGATTTAAGTGTCCAGACAACACAGTCACGACGAAAGCAAAAAATAAATCCAATTTACTCATAAAAGTGATCTATAGCGTTCTCTCTTTTTGTACGTATGGTCAGAAGAATCTTTTATACTGCGTTCGACCTGACAACATCCGTTTCGATGCAAAAAAGACTCGAAAATTCTAGTGAATTTCAAAGCGAGTTACGTAATGTATGCACATTTACTTGTTTATCTACTCGTATGTGCCTCTGTTACGAAAATCAACTGACAACCACAACTGTTCTATTTATAAATATAGCCTCGTAAGTCCATACTGACGCTTACTAGCATCTGAAATACCAGAACTTTTTGGAGTCATTAATATTTATGGTTTCGGAAGTAAGATCCTTACACATGTTTTTGGTAGTTAATCTACGTCATATCGCATTCTTCTTTTTAACAAAGCTTAACAAAGCTTACTGGTCTAGTTAAAAATTATCACTCGCTACATTCCGTACATATAGTATAAATACCTGCCCGCTAGATCCCTTACTCGGGATCTTGACTCATTTCAATATGCCCCCAATTTAGATGACCTTGAGCGGGCTCTTGCCAGCCCACCCGTCAATTCATTTAGCCGCCCTTGTAATCAGTCCTTAATATAGCCGATCCAAAAATAGACAGCGATTTCGTTTTGTGGAAAAAACACACATCCGGTATCCATAAATTAAATTCAGAATATTGGTGTAATATAGAGGTAATTTAATTATAAGGTCGTGTTATAACCTGACCACGGAACCAAGTGTACAGTCCATCGCCGCGGTGTGCGCTGCAGGTAGAAACTGCATTTTTATAAAATACGTGTGAATAAAAAAGACTGCCTCGTTGGTCGTGTTGGTTGCAAGTGCGACTGCCGAACGGGAGGTCCTGGGTTCGACTCCCGGGTCGAGAACTACTAAACTTTCTAATTTAGATTTTCTAGTAGTGGCTCGGAGACTGGATATGTGCGCGGGATATGGCAATAGGCTCACCATCTATTCCATCGTGGGACTTAAAAGTAACTTGTGAAACGTGGGAGTGTTCTACATTCCTCTGCCTACTTTTTTCTTTTTATGTTTGAATAAAAAGCTTAAGATACCTAATTATCACCACATATGAGCTGAGAAAACGTAAAATCACGCCTGTAATTCCTGAATATGTTGGCATAGAATTGTAGTACACTCCCACGGTTCACCAGTTACGTTTACCGGAAGGTTACCAATAGACTCACTACCAATTCCACAGTGGGAACTGTGGAATTGGTAGTGAGTCTATTGGTAACAAGTACACCGGGCACATATCCAGACACCAAGCCACTACTAGAAAATCTAAGTTAGAAAAATTTAATTTAGAGAAATAAAATAGTACCTATCCGGTATTTGTACCCAGGACCTCTCGATCGGCAATCGCGCTTGCAACCAACACAACCAATCAGACAGGCGGTGATGTTTATGTATGAGCTAGTTCGACGTACTCAAATACGACCCTTTGAAAGAAAAATTTTGAGAAGCTATTAGTAGCAGTGTTTTTCTAGAGGTTTAAAATTCAGTCTCTGAGTCCGCGGGTATCACTTGCTATACGGCTAAAGAAAAACATAATGAGGAAAATTGCACATCTTAGAATTCTACAAAATGTTATCAAAGGTGTGTGAAGTCTGTTCGCTCTTATTTGGCCAGCGTGACAGACTATGTACTTCACCGTCCTCATGCTGAAAGGAAAAAGAAAACGAACAGTGAAACAATAAAATGGTTGATAACGAAACCTATAAAGAATTTATATAAAATTTTCATATAACAAGATACGGAAGTGCCGATTGGTGTTTATGTTAATATCTTCTGAGCACGTCCGATGTGGTCGTTGTCAATATTATTTTCGTTAGTTGAAGTCATCAAATTGTTAGGAGCTTATAGGGTAGCTGGTAACTCGGATACAGTAGGATAAACTCGTTTTAATATAAACGTAAATATTTATGATATGACCTCTGACGGTAATATTTATAGGTTGTGCGTTTCACGGATAGCTGTAGCCTAAAAGATGGTTTTTAAATCATCTTGAGCATACTCAAATACTCATATATGTATGTGTGAGTGCATGCGTACGCTCACTATCCGTGTTGTTAACATAATTGTATGTGTGAGATAACATCAGCTTAGATACCCAGCTCATTAGAAGTTCCAGAATCGTCAGTGAGAGCATGTGGAGAGAAATCTAATTATTTTAGATATTAATCTGAAATATTTTGAAAACACGACAAAACACTCCAAGAAACACGGTATTTTGCTACGCAGTATTTTATTACCGTGCCCTACATTGATTAAAAAAAATTGCAGGAATGTTATTATATAATTGATTCTACATTACGTATTTATTAAAAACCTCATTTGTGACGAGGCCGTACTTTTTTATTCCTGATCCATTCCAAGATGCTTTTGAAAGCCGAGTAGGTATACAACTATACAGAGACTTTTCATGCTCTTATACGGGGAAAAATGTTATATTATATTAATTTTAAACTTTTTTAGAAAAAGAAATATGAATGCGTCTGTTGAAGTCGTCTCTGACCTGGATTTATTAACGTTATAATTACGAATTAGAGCGAAAATCAAAAACAATTTCAAAACTAGGACCCGAGACTCTGTTGTCGACGTCCTAATGAATTTCAATTCAACATTTCAGCTACAACTATGGGCCATCTATTATATTAGTACGGCTAATTGTCTAGAATTTAGTGTACCAAGTTAGACATAACAATATTATTCTGTTCTGCGATAACAATTCAAGTTAACGTAAACGTTTACGTTATAAGGTTGAACTACACAGATACTGCTGTTAATTGATAAAGTGCTGAATGGCAAATGACAGGGTACAAACGTGTTTAAGCAACATCACGTAATATCATGCCTGTAATCTCCGTAGAAGTAGGTAGAGCAAAATAGTACACTTCCACGTTGCACGAGTCACGTTTACATCTCATCATGGAATAGGACGTGAGCCGATTGGCCATACACTGGGCACAAGTCCAGACTCCGTGTAACTACTAGTTTCAAATAAAAATTCTAGTTAGAAAAATGTAATAGTTCCCGACCCGAGATTTGAACCCAGTACCTCTCAGGACCTTGTTGGTTGCAAAAAGTATAAAAAGAATTTACCGTATTTTTTATTATCTCGATTCTCTACTGAGTTGACTAAGGCTTAGTCTTAGTCAACTCAGTAGAAGTAAGACTTAGTCTTAGTCAAAACTCAAGTAGACAAAATCAAACATTTGTCACAAAGGATAAATGGTTCATAATCAATTGTCAATCACAGCCTTTAAGAATAGAGATATTTGGCACTAGGTACCCTCTACCTACCCCATAAGAGAACTAGTATGATACATAATAACAACAAAAAGAAAATTGTTTCAAAAAAAATAAGCTAATTTATTCAACATGCCAACTGGTACCGCTGAGCAACTACTTAGCTTCTAATATCGTCGCCTTGAGCCCGTCTAAGGCAACATTAACACGAGAATAAATAATACAATAAGCGTATATTACTCGCTATCCCGCTGAGTTTTATAGCACGACATCACGGTCAACCGAATCACGTCATAACGCGTAACACTCCATTAACCCTCGTTAACTATCTCATACCACAATGTTTTACTTCTCGAATATTCTCAATTATTATTCTTTTATTACGCAGTCAATTTAACGCTGGTTATAATCCAACGAGTTTGCTTGAGAGTGGGTGGAAACAGATATTTTCTGCGTAAGGATCTCAATGCGATACGGACAAATTTTATATTCATGTAAAAATTAATAATGTTTGTTTTACTGCATCAATAGTTTACACATAAGGATAGATCTCACCCCTCCTCAATATATTTTTTCATACGGAAAGTAGGATAGGCTGCAAGAGATCTCCTTTAGAGATTACTATGGTATGAACTTCTACCATGTGAAGTTACTGTAATATTTGTGTACAATAAGACGCTATAAGCAATTATAGCCCAGTGGTTTGCTATACAGGGCTCCTGGATTCCAAGCTTGAAGATCACTGCTTACTAAAAGAATATATGTATGTCAAAATAAAACATCATTTTCTTTTACGAGTCTTTCTGTAAAACGTCGTGAGAAAACCCGCATACTGTAGAGTTCTTTATATACATATGTATAATATTCTGTAAATCTTGTAAAATCTGCCGACCCGCACTTGATCAGCATAGCAGACAATGACCTTACTCCTTTTTATTGTGAGAGAAGACCGATAAAAAAGGTTAATTTTGATGATTATGATTTTTCTGCGTTCAGTTTTTATATGCGGTCGCTCGCTGGCTCGACACATTGCACGATTTGTTAAAGAAAGAGATCAATTTGTAGGCATTTTTAGCAATACGTTAAGCAACAGGTCTTACTTAAGTTAATATTGATGGTAAAATATTATAGTTCAGCTTCACGATTCATATTAGAATGCATGTTACGTACGATCATTATATTTTGTCGTTGCATTGTGGTTAAAGAATAACATAGATATTTAGGTCTGATAGTCCTGATGAGATGATATTTAGATGTGGAAAGGACAGAGGGATGTTAAATTATTCCTATTCTAAATTGGAGGACAGCGGCAGGACAGAGATAAGTGGCGCGGCATATTGACGTGTATCTAAACATAGGATCTTGTTTTACCGCCTTTGATTTAAGTTTAAGTGATCTATGCTGTTAACATATTACATAAAATGTCAATGAAAAGATTAGTAGAGGAGAGTGACCAAATATGGAATACCATTTTGTTTATTACACATAATTTGCCCAAACGTTACAAATAAAAAACATTTTGTAGTCATTAATAATAATCATATATTTACGCTTTATTTT
>DWDV01004018.1:0-10062 GCA_018245615.1 Mimoniades ocyalus
AAACTAGCGACGAGCGGAGTACCGTAGCGGTTTGGCGCCATTATAACAATCTACGATAAACACGTCAGTTTCAACACTCAACCGATATTACATAATATTGTGTTTTAAACACCATTACTCGCAATAATTATACATAGATATTTGTTGTAACTAAAATTGAAAAAAAAGATAGATTAGGATATTTTTCAACTGAAAATTTTTATTCATTTTATTATTTAATCTATTAACCGAAAATTATACAAAACGAATTCTTAAAATAATATATAGACGAGTAAAGCTTATGAATTATTAATCTTAATCTGTGCAAGTCCATCACTGTTTCATAACATTACGCTTCCACGCAAGATTCCCAGCGCCTTGAATAGAGCTTTATGTTTACGTGACGCTCACACATAGTTACCAACTTACACGTGCCACTCATTCAATTCAATATAAGCTCTATATCCATGTAATAGAACTCTAAATACATATACTGCTGATGACAGTTTATGGACTACAACCCGGCGAAGTCCGGCAACGTCGCGCCTAAATTTATGAGATATTTATTTCACAAAACTCGACCCCTAGCGCCATCTATCCGTATGCTCTAAACTACTCTATCGGCTTTAAGAGCGAGACAAAAGCATTTGACAATATCACTTTCACGGTCTCGTACTTAAAGCAAAGCGGTTTGCAGTGTACAGTTTGTTTGTGTCTGTAAACAGCGCGCCCGCCGAGGTGTACCGCGCATGAATGAAATGGATGACCCGTAGAGAAGGACGACATGATACAGCTGGTAGTTGCGAGAAAAAGATAGAGTAGAAGCGCGAAGCGTGCAGCGTACATCGTTTATCAGATTACATGCGGAGTATCGCGAGCGTGGCGATGTTTTGACACGCGATAATCACGAGATAATGCGAGCGATCTCAGAGTCGTTTAGGTTTATATTCGCTTTTTACATATGGGATAGAGTGTTGGCGGTAGCGAAGCGATAAAATAATACCATAATAATAATAGCTGGCGTGTTCAGATAAATGACGTATACGGTCGCCAGGTGACGCTACCAAGTCCACACGCGATCTTAGCATGTCTTAGCTAACTAGTTGCCGTGTGGTGTTGACAAATGTTTCCTTTCGCGCCATTTAGCCTTACTATCCTAACATTTGATCTTCATACTTAAATTTATTTGCAATCGCTAGTTTAATTCAATCAATTTTAATTAATGGTAATTTTAATGCACTATATTTACTATAAGACATATTTAATTGAGTGACTCCATACATATTTGTCCTGCACCATTTCACCTTCACCTTAATCAGGTAATTCAGGCAATACAGTGGCTCTAACGCCATCTATTGTTGAGTAGCATGAGTTAATAAATGTGAGTAATCTCTAGTACGTATATAAATGCAATAGTGATCAACGGATTAGTAAGCAACAATACATGAACTGCCCATTTATGAATGACTAAGGTTTAAATCAATTTAATATTTTTGTATAAATACACAAAAAAAAACTTATACATTGTTAGCTTGATTTCTTTAAAAACATTATTATGTATATGTTCGTACCTAATATTAAAATATAAAATGGCGCATAAACATAACAAACATGTTACCTACATATGTCAAGTATTTGATACTGTACATAAATCAAATAAATACAGTTACTTTTTAACACACGTAATTTATTTACTGATATCAATAGCTTATTCTTACATTCAATTAAATATTTAGTTATTTTATACCCAACGCGTATGGAAGACATACCACCTACCCAGTCACAGTTTATGCATTGAAAATTCCTTGACCGTTATTTCTGGAGGAACGATGTTTATCTTATAGTCTGCTTCGTAAACGCACAATGTTATTCTAGTATCGAATTTGGCTTTTTTAAATCGGTAATTTTATATCTACGTGGGCTTTAATTGATGTTAATTGATTACATAGACATGCGCCCATGACATAGACATGAAGACACCCGCAGTGGCTCTAATATACCGTTTAGCGGTTTTCCAACATAAATAACCTTAGATTTAGGCGGGAAATAAAAAAAAACATCGAATCACTTTAATAAATTAGCTAAATGGAAAACAAAGTATACCAGAAAGGTAGTATTTTTGAAACAAAGTTTCAGAATATACCCATGCAATATATTATAAAAGTCAAGTATATTATAGATGCATGTTATATATTTACTATAATTATTATTATATTTCCTGACGTATGTTTACACTTCCTCATCAGCCAATATCTGACATTTATCGTGAACAGGTTCCTGCTAGGCCAGCATGGTACAGCATGGGCCACATCTTTACTTTCCATCAGGCGAAATTGCACCCAGGTGCTGGCCTGTACTGACCAACCAAAATTAAATACGAGTACCGTCGTACTGAGTCTCGATCTCCTTCGACACTTGCATTCATCAACCACATGTTATATATGGCATCACTTATTATGAAATAATGTCTTGGAATGTAAAAACGACTTCTCTATTTTTCCAATTTATTCCATTCATTTTACAAATATTGTAACCTTGCTGATTAAAAAAGTTATAGATACAACTATTGGCTGCCTCGTTAATCGAGTGGTTGCACACGTGCCTGTTAATTGTGAGGTCCTGTTAGATTACTAGTCCTGAGGGTCCTATTGGATTTTTCAAACTTAGATTTTAATCCTTCATGAGCGCGCACCGATTACAGCGAGGCCGCGGCGACGACGAGCTTTGGGCGGGATCTCCTATAGGTCCGAAACTAGTCGGGCCGGCCCGAAAAAATATACTTGAATGAAACCGGCAACTATTTCTTATGTTTAAATTGTTTTTCGTGTACGAAACTGAACCACAATGTGTATATCGAAGCCGAGCGAAAGCGACTCATTAGCCTATTATCAAATCAAAAGTCACTGTTGGAAAAGTCAAATTAAAAGTCACAGATGGGTGTCCTCTCAAAATGAAAGGATTACAGCCGAAGCCTCGCTGACTAAGTACAAATTGGCAGACTTCACACGCCATAGAGAACAATTTTTTTTTAGAATTCTAAGGTCTGCAAGTTTGCTCATGTGATATTGAATCTTATAACAAGTGATATTGAACCTTAAAACGAACATTTTACACATACACATTTTCGGACTGAGAGGCTGAAAACCACTAGACTATAATTGCTTGATAAATTAAAGTATTGGAGACACATATACGGTAATGGCGATTATTGTATCTGTAGCAAACAAGTGACCGACGTGCCTCCGATGTGGGAGATATCGTTTATCGTCGGAATTAGATCGTCACGTCTGCGTCTGGCTCGGTTTACATATTCTTCTTGTGCGAACGTAAATCTTCCATTGATTTACGCATAAGCACGTTCTTTAATTTACAGCTGCTCCGATTCCACGGTGGAAAGTGCCCGCCCGGTGTGACTAACAAACTGACAGTATTACAAAAATAGCGGCGGCTTTTAATCTTCTGTTATTTTACGTATATGAATTTAATTGATTATATTATTAATAATTAAATTGAATGTAAATTCAATTAACTTGTCGTATACTTCTAACATTATGTAATGTTAATGCCTTATTTTACCATACATTTGATATTTTGAATGCTTCTAACATGTTTCGTATGCCAATGAGACCTGTTAAAAACTTGCTCACTTAGTAAAAACAAAAGTATATATAAAAAAATGTATTGAAATAGGCGTTGTTGCAGGTGTATAATATAAATATCATAAAAAACGTGACATACAAAATTTGATTATAAATACATATATATAACTTTCATATTAAGTTACAACACAGACAATTAAAGAAAAATATACAATTGTACAATCAAATTATTATCCAAAAATCCTTTATTGTAGCATTGTGAAGTCTTTATTTTAAAGGTATTTAAGTATTAAGAAAACAGTTACATGCAATGAATGGAACAACTCAAATAGTTTCTAGAAAAATCTATCGAAGTGAATGTGAAAATCAATGTTCCGAGTAGGCGCGCAACTCTGACCCAATTCGGCTTCGTTAATAGATATTTTTCGGCGTTATGTGGTTGATTTATAGGTGATATAAAACCGAACAGACTTTAGATCATTACGCTGACCACAGATTGTGGACGGAGCACCAGTTGGGTGGTCTACCGCTGGCCATTGTTTATGACTCGACGCACATTTGCATCTACAAAGATATGAAACTTGAACATAAATGAACATTTTCTGAAAACTGAGTTGCAGGCGACGACTGAAATCTGTAAGCAAACAGTCAAAAATATTTTTGACATAAAAATATGGTTCCGCAAATTATTGTAGCAAATATAAAATCATGCGCTGCTTTACAGTGTGTCTCTCGAAGAATTGTGCTAAAATATTTTCAGTAAAATCACATTTCATAAAAGGAAACACTATTAAAGGGATAAATATTATTTTTCGTTTAGGTTTCATTTCGTAGTTCAGGCATTGTGGTGTGAATAAATTATGAGCGAGCACAACTTTTCCGCAACCAACGTTTCTTGGTCTTCCTCCACCCTCGCGCTCCTACTAAAAGCAGAGGATTGAGGGAAATTTCGTGGGTTTATACAAGGTCTTCTTAACATGGCAGCCGAACGACCCACTTATGCCTGAACTCTCTGTATTGTTGTACCTGATCCCTCGAGTTAGCGGATCCCAAGTTACTTCTACAATTATTAACTTTAACATATTAGCTTTAATTTATACCGTGCGCTTGCTTCTTGCTCAATTTAATTATATTTTTATCATTTACTATGTAAAACACAAGCCTATGTACATAACAGACCGAAAATTTTCCGGTTTTATTAATAATCGAGTAATCAATGCATATCGTTTTCGTATGTAGATGTTCCGGTTCAATATGTCTTTAAAATAGAACTGCAACTTTCAACTTTTCTTTCAATTTTGTCTTTTTTCATCCTTTCTGTTCCAACGGTTCAAAATCTTTTACATGGAATGGTAAAGTATTATTTCTTCACTATGAATTGCCCGTACAACATCACAAAGCATGGCAGAGAAAAAAAATAAAATCAATATATGAATATCATTCTCATGGTCGTGTATAAACAAAGAGGTCAGAACCATAACATAATCTGCACATACTAGATGAGGGTGTAATACATAGGGTAGTGTATACACGGGGTCTAGAACGAGTCCCGTGACGCAACCCCTCAGTGAACTAAGAAACCAATTACTAACGTTCAGTAATATTAATACGAGAATTAATTGCTTTGTTGTCTGCTTGTTTTTGATGATGAAGTTTTTCAACGGCATTGGGAAATATTTTGATTAGCGTCTTGTTATTATTATCATATTTCTGTTTTTCCTAATATTCTGCATATTATGGTAAATAAAAAAATTACACACATTGGTCGCATTCACATGTTTTTTGTCTCTTTTATATGCAAGCTAGGAAATATCTAGTATTCATTTAGATCACATATATGTAATAATGATATGTATTGAACACTTGTATAAATATTCTTACACAAAACTTAAATTTGCTACAGCAATAAACTTTTCCTCTTTATTAGGCAGTTAACGCATGTTCGACTGGAAGTTTCTTTGTTTTAAAAATGTGTGATATTAATTTAAAATAATATGTTTCCTAGTAGGAAATTATTAACACCTCGATGAATTTATCAATGCAATTTTGTATTGTTTGATGTAAACAAAAATTGTATAATATTATTTACGAAATTAAAAACAGATGAATATGTCAGACATAAAGAAAAATTCTAAAGATTTTGAAGAATTGTAATTTAAATCATTTCCAGTTAAATCACTAATTAAAACTACCACGTTGGTGGTGGAAAACACTCCAGCTTATTTTATTTCATGGTATGATCCAAACTCTGCCACCCATTAACAGATGGTGCTGTTAACATAAAATATTTAGTGGCCACTAACAAAATTTTATAAATATGTATAAAACGTTTGATAAGATATAAATCATAGAAGGATGTTTTTGATTTTGCACAGTAAATACATATTGGTCTAAAATAACTTAGGATATTTTCAAATTTAGGCCAATACTTTCGTAACATTTCAAGAAATCCAAAATCTGGAAATTTCTATTCGCGCTCCCAATCTCCTCTTGATGCCGTCAAAATATGTTAGATATTGGCAGCCAAAAATAACATTTCCAACCCAAATATGCTTAAGGTAAAGAAGGGAAGAGAGTTATTTAGAGAACACTTAACCTCCTTGTTTATGACAACGTCTCTAATTCCGTATTAAGATACTGTGATCGGAATTCTCTCTAACAACGTACACGATACAGGACGAGGTTAAATTTCAACGAGTGTTGCTACTGTTTTGTTAATACTTGTGTTTAATGTTATACTCCTTAGTTGATTTGTCACTGTTTTAACATGCATATTGCGATTGAAACTAAATTTAAAATACTTTCTATTAATGACGCTTTGCATTATTATGCACGGTGTCATTATCATTATATAGGCACGCTTAATTAGGCTTAATAACGCTCAACAATCCGTCATTTTTTCCTATTTATTTAAAAAAATAATGGCAAAGTCCGAAAATACATATATTCCGAAGCATTATTTTCTATCCATTATCCCCTTTTTGCATTCCGTCACAACACTTCATTTGATCGAATCGTCGGCCGCGTTATTTTCTACAACTACGCGATGTCTCGAAATAGCCGAACGCAGACAGCTGGATCTATACGTCGAACTGTAATACATTGCGCAATAAAATAATCCAGCCGATATAAAAATGTAGGCACGTGTAGCTGTCTGTGTGGCTAAATTAATTTTACTAGTTTTGCTACATTACACATAGCTATAGTTTTATGGAACACAAGCGAACGCGCTGTCTTTAAAATTTTATAAATGTTCCATTGATTTGTTCTTTGGTTTCCATTTATTTAACTAGACACTGCATTCAGTGTCTTAGCATAAAATATTTTCGTGTCCATTTTTTTGTATGATTCTGTCAACTAATGCGTTTGTAAAGAAAAATCTTCACATTTTAAAAAATCCACAATCAACATTACAAGAAAAGTTATAAGATCGGCATTTTCAAAATAAATTGATGCTCGATTTCATAATGACAACCACTTATTTGTAATACTGTGTTTCGTTATACCAAATTGATTATTTATTTTGCGTATTAGTATCACTTCGAAACTAATAAGGAAGGGATTTCCATGATTTTATTTACTCATACAAAATTTGTAGTACGCCATAGGCGTCGCGCCGATGTATGCAAATCGTTTTCTTACGCTATATTCGCTTGTAGGGGACGCCCTCCTGTTACAATTAAAATATGCAAATGGGTGATATTACCCACTACTTTTCATTCTGTTTCGATGAAGCTCGAATCAGTGGGTATGCAAAGCAGTTAGTGCCCTCGCTGTGACGATAGATCTAAAAATATCTCTTAACTTGTCTACAGACTGTCTGACTATAAATAATGAATTCCATGTTAACTTATTACATATTATTTATTTTAACTATTTAATAAAACATTAATAATCAATATTGCCGATGTGCACTCACATTATTTAAAATAGACCAGCCTCTTTCTTAACGATAATACCATTATTAATTTCGCATTAATATTCGTATTATTTTGGTAGTATGTAATTTGATCCTAATTCTTTGTAAAAACTCTCCTAAACTTGTTATTAAAATTAAAGAATCCAACACAAAAGAGCGCATCTAGCATAAGTTACAGCTGAATCGAATGCAATACTAATAATGAAGTCTAAATACAGGATATCAAATTGACAATAAGAGAGTACTAAACGTCCGATTCGCACAGACAGAAACACATAGATGGCGTACACGTCGGAGCTGTTTTGCCCCGTAAATTAATAATATGTAAATTGCCACGCCCGTTCCAACCTCGGAAAATGGAGGATGAACCATTTGTGCCACTCGTACATTCTACTGTATATAGATTAATTTCAGAAAGTACTATACATGTAGGTATATATGTACTAAGCATTGTGGTCTTTTTGCTTTTGAGCGTCGTCAAAAATCCTCCAAACACGTTTTTCCCGCTCTTTTTGTATCATCTGATTTTACAAATATTTTCAACATTAGCATGGCAACATTGTTGTCTTTCATTCAGTATCATTTCAAGTCGTTGTTTTTAATATTTGAATATTTATTAAGGATTTAATAGAAAACTTGACTGCTTAAATACATGGCCCGTTAGTCGACAGTTTGCAAACGTAGCTGCTGATGGAGAGGTTCTAGGTTCGATTCGATTTCATAGTGGGACGTAAACGTTACTCGTAACTGATGAAACGTAAGAATGTAGGTACTACATTGCTCTGCCTACCACTTCGTAGATTACAGGCGTGATATTACATTACTTAATGGAAAGGATCACTTTTCATTTGACAAAGTCTCTATTACAATATTTTGTTTTTTGAAGAGAATTCACCAACTTTCACCCTGTTTCTCTAGCACAGGTTTTAATACACAAATGCGAAATCCTGTCAGATAGAGCAGAACACCAGATACTGTGACCTAGAAGTCTAATACACTTTCCGTATCATATTCGTTCAGAAGCATGATAGAATTGAAGCTGTAGCTTGCATAAGTACATTCCCACTTTCAAGCACACATGTGGTCATTTCCATATGGGTGAGATTGGTTGCTCATCTCTCTGGTGTCCTCTTCAGTAACTACAGTACACGATGCTGACTTCAATCTGGCAAAATGGTCAATGCACCAGACTGCCCCAATGTTGCGGTCACATGGGTGTAGTCAAAAAATTATTGGTTAAGTTACGAAAATTGAAGCACGGAACGCCCAAAGTACACAGATTGAGCATTGTCAGGCTTGTGTATCGGTGTTAATTGATAATATGTAAATGTCCGCGCCCGCTCAACCTCTTAACAGGGGGATATTCCGTTCACGCTACTCGTAAACGCTACGTTGTATAGATTAATTCGGGCTCTTGTAACATTTTTACAAACTTTCTTTGTCGTTCTCTGAGAGTATTAACCTTTACTTAACTTCATATTTTTTTATACAAAAACCGTTTGTAAAAAAGCCACTAAGAATTATTTTAAAAGATCGAGACAAGAATTGGATCATACATTTGTAAATGTAGTCAAATATCCCGATTTCTGTCTGTTTTACTGTAATAAAAACGAGTTTAAAAGAATTGTAAGCTTCGTCATCTCTTCATTATACAAAGGATATATTCATAATAAATTTTAATTGTCCTTGCTTTTAGTAATATAATCGCTATCAAAAAGTAGCATAAAATAACACGATGAGTAGAAAAATTTATTCACATGTTGTTTTAATTGTAGCATAAATTACTTGTAAATTGACGGATCAAAAGGTAAATATATCAAAAAAGTATTAGTGGAATAATGGAGTTATCATGAAAGCATAGGTAGCGAGATGATTCATAAGTTGATCACAATCCGAAGGTCAATACTCGGGGGGAGCAGCCAATATGTCGCGAGGGTGCAACCACGTGTCGAAGGGTCATAATCCGACGAGAAAATACGCTTGTGTGTCCAACTTAATTGAAAAAACTAAGCCTGACTGGTCGCTTGTAGCTAAAATAGGGTCGTTAAAATACTAACAATATGTGATTCAATCTGTGGATTTCACGGTAAATGATTTTGTTTTGATACATTTCACTGATTATTGAGCCTACAACAACATAACTTTAACAAATCTATGAACATAAAGATAGATTATACAATTTGTATATTCTAGATTACATAATTTGTGATATGCTAGATTACATAGTTGTGATTTTAAGCATAAATGTTTATAAGTCAATGAAATAATATATGTATATGCAACTATTTTCAGATAAAAACAATGCTTTTAGAAATATCGCCTGAAGCTGCCATAAACGAACAATAGATGGCGTTCCTTTGGTTTATTGACTAAATTACGTCAATAATTTATTAGGAACATTTTTGCTCACAATGTACCATTAGATCGACCTATCTAAATGATTGTAGAAAAGCCGGCTTCCACTTGTTCGTCAAAAACCTTTCACGCATATTCAAACGTCGTAAGTACCTACCTACTCTTTACCCTAGACATGAAAAGATCGCAAACTAAATGATTTGGGTCTAT
>DWDV01004019.1:0-10062 GCA_018245615.1 Mimoniades ocyalus
CGCACCGCAGCCGACGCTCTCGATTTTTGCGGTGCTGTGGGTGGCGCCCTCCAAGGAGGCGGCCCCGCTCGGTGGGGGGACCGGAGGTGGGGGTAGATGCACTCCTTTCTTTTTTAAAAGCTTCTCTTTCTTTTCTCGTATTTTTTATGCCAGTGTCGGTATGGAGCGGTCTCTTTTATTTCGTTTTATACGTATATATTGTGATAATTAACAGTGACGACGCGCACGACGAGCGAGTTCGCCGTAGTCGACTTAATGATAGCTTTGCATGTGATTAAAGGTAACCACGACATTTGTAATTTTTATTTTCCAACAACATCGAACTCGGGTAGCTGTGGTGCGCCCGTAGTATCGGTCATTGCGGCCTGTTGTGTATTCGATAGCTTATATTACTGGGCTTGCTTTAGCGGTGAAAACATGTTAGTGGCGACAGTATTAATGCTCTTTGAATGTATACCTTACAACTGTGTCTGTATTAAATACAAGATTATGTAGAGCTAGGTACGCCACAGTCCCAAACTTACAAGTAACATACATAGTTCACTTACCTTCTGTTCAGGAACACTGTAGGGACATGATTTCACATCATTCGATCTATTGTGTAAACTATAGTTTGAATTGCGTTAAATATCACTCATTTGAAAGGATTATGTGGATTTTAATTATATCAAATATGATATATCTGTGTTACTTTAAGAACAATAATCTACACAAATTTATTGCGCATTTGACCTTATATTTGAAATCATTTACTGGGCTTTTTAATTACCAGTTAAAATACAAATATCCATATCCTAATTATACACAAAGACAGAAAATATTCTGTTTACGAAGAAGTTACTTATACAATCAGTTTTGATATAGACTAGGTCAATAGGACATAAACTAGGTCAAATGGATTAACCATATTCAATTTAATAATTGACTTAATAATTGCGTACAACAAATTCAGTTACATTTCTAATTCGTAATTTAAAGAATCAATGACAAAGAGACGGATAGTGGAATCTGAACAAAAGAAGCTGGTAGGTACTAATCTGGGTTTGTGAACACTGAGATAATTTCAGTGCGAAGTGATAACTCAACTAAGTCAAACGGTTAAGAACTTCGCCGTAGCGTAGATGATGCACTACAATTAAGCTACTACTATAAAACAAGCGGGTGTCGAAATAAAAGCGCAACGTGCCCGATCGATCTGTTCCCCTCTTCTTTCTTATCGCGCGAATATTTCACACTGAACGCAAAAAACTCACACAGATATAAAATATTCAAACGGTATAACATAAAATAAATTATCTTAGGTGAGTGTTTTGTGTGTGTGCGTGCCCCCTCCCTTGGGCGGGCCGCCGTGCGCGACCAATTGGGACGAGCGGCGCGCGACTTTGCCGGCGCACTCCACGCGCCGCTGCCGCTCTCGTCGCACGCTTGTCTCGTCAGCATCACCATGTCGCTCACACTAATCATGCAACTCCTTCATTACACCTACTTTCATTCTTACTATACTCGTCAACTAAGTGCAAACCGCGCCAGCAATGAAAATCGGATTGCATATCTCAGAGACTGTCAGCCCTATTTTGTATAGTAGCATGTACTGAATTGAGAAAATGTTGTCAATTTGTTAATGCAATTTTTCGTGGAATCATAAGTTTGTGACTTACGTTAAAGATGGAAAAGGATAAGGAAATTTTGACGACTAGTATTTATATATATTCATAATAATTTTAAATGTTTGTAAACATTAACTCAACAGGTGTCTGTTGAATGTGAGTTTTGACGCTCACTGCTTCTGTGAATATTTGTCATACATTTATATAAGAACTCAACCAAAAAGTATCCTACACGTACCTATAGGTACGTCTAGAATATCGTAACAGAAATTAGCTACAATTCATGTTTACCGTCCGTAGGATACTTATAAAGGGCTTTCTCGTGATTACTGAAGGAATGGAATATACTACACCAAGCTGCTCCAGTTCTACTAGGTGTGAGTGGTCAACATATTTTGTATTTTTAAACCGCGATTAAGATTTCACACGTAGCTTGTTGCCGTATGATTACCTACCACTAGACCCGACTTACCTAACTTGCATATTAAAAATGATCAACACAGTGTAGGTAGGTACCTACTTCTCGTGTTTTCCGTTAACATCCATTTTATAGGTGAATTGTTCTCTAATTGTTGGAAAGATAAAAAGTAATTAGGCAGCTATCTGAGTACTTACATAATTTTAAGTGAGTCTTAGCTTCTTAGTTTGTATAAAAATATATGTCAAATTTTCTTGTAGTCCTGATTTTAGAAGTAAGGGTTGGATTATTTTTGTTTACAAAGAAATATTATAAGTACCTACATGTCACTTAAGCTAGGAATGTCTAGCATGTTATAAAACTGCACCAGTAATACTACAGGTAAGTCTAACAATAAGTATCAATCTGAAAATAATAATATGAGAAACGAGACAAGTTTTTTTTTAATACCACCAGATACATTAAATGTAACTGTTAACCAGTGCCTAGATCTGACAAGATCCTTGAGATACCTATTAACATAGAAATTATTCTCAATAACATTTATAAAAATGATAAGGTTATTATCGAAATTAAATAATAAATCGCCACTAAATTTCATGTCTTGTACCTATGTTTTGTAATGATATCTATACAAGAAGACATTCGCACAAAACTTGGTAAAAAATTATTTAATAGGTAATTTATTAAGAGCTCTGAAGGAAACCTAACAGCCATTCTTATTTTTTATTGAATATGACATCATATTTTCACTCATTTAGGTAGGTAGGTACTTCATACAGCTTTTGGATTAATCTTGGTATTTTCGGTGGGATGCATATTATTTAAGTGCATCTTTGTTGTATGAGTTTTGATGTAGGATATCAAGCTTTATACTGAACGAACTCATAGCATTGGAAAGGGATGTGCACGGAATAGCGTGTGGGAATATACACTTGTGTTTACGGGCACTTGTCCCGCGCACACCGCGCGCATACATAACAGTAGTGCCCATAAAATGCACAGTTGCTCAACTTCTGCGTTACACACTTGACTGTCCTTCTAATTGTCATCTCGAAATATCAGCTGGATTCATAACAAACGATCAACTTTGGCATATTTAGGTTACATCGCAGACATACCACGAGCCCACTTCGCTTTTATTGTCGATCGTCGAGTAAATCCGTAGGTAGGTACCTACTACCTAAAGCACACAAGTCAGTAATCTAAGATAAAAATTATGTAAAGTCACGTCTGCATTTTTTCGAAGAGCTAGGCAGTGGAGTATTATACCTACACTAGTGCGGTTCGTCTGTGATGTCATATGTGTGACCATACATCTGGCACAGATGTAGATTCCGAGCTACTACTAGGATTTTCAAGTCAGAAAACAATAACAGTACTTGAACCGGGGACCGAACTTAGGACGTCTCCATTAGCAGTCGTGTTTGCAATCACTCAACCAAGGAGACATTCCAAGTAACTTAAAATGCGATGTTTAATGTTATTTACACAGGTTTTTTTAATTCAATATGATTATTACCCTGTAAAATGGGAAATGATATATTTATTACACTTATGCAAGTACTACAACAAATATTCGGGATTTAGAAAAATTTAATATAGGTAGGTATGTATTTGTACGGTCGACGCTCGTACAGTGTTTTCATTTAGTCAGCATTTTACGCTAGGTCACTTCATTTTATAGGTAGGTATAAGGGCCTACAACTAGTGACTTAAGCGTACCGTGCGTACTCATCCGTCAATTAATAATAATAATTTAGTTAACCAGTTCAAGGAATAGACGTTTTTAGTTTCAAAGTAATAACTTTATTTAAATATGTAGGTATATATAATTTATTACGGTCAAGCCCGTACAGTACATATTTAAATGTAACTGGCTCGCATGTTCAGATAGTCAACAATTGTCAGTAATTTTAACATCATTTTAATACGAGTATATTGTTGCAGTTTTTGTAGTTGGAATTCGGACCGTGATGGTTATTTTTAAAATGTAGAATATTGATAGGTCTTATAGAATATTTACTTTATTTTTGTATTTACCAATTTTTTATTAGATACCCTTTTGTATTTACCAAGGAGCACCGGAAATCGCCGATACAGACAGATCATGGTTCACTTTAAATTGAACTAAAAAACTACATATTATATGATTACATATTATACATACATATTATATTATTATACATATTTCGCTTTTAAAATAAATACACAATTAAGTTTAGGCTCAATAAACCCTTTGAAACGTTACCATTAAAGTGCAATGTTAGAATGAAATATAAAATTTTTACTATTTACCTACACTGCGCTGAAACCAACACGAAGAAACCTTTCAGTCGAGATATATTTTCTATTACGTGACCGTGACTTTGTGGCCACTCAAAGGATCTTAAAGTTGAAAGGGAAACTTGCTATAATGTATGCTAAACTTTAATATGAATATAACTTGAAACTTCGTATTTATGGTATAAAATACTGTGTGACCATTTTACCACCTTTTGTAATAGTAAATATTATTGTTATGCAATTATCTTGCCATTTTTCTTATTTTATGAATTCTCATGGGAAATTTTCAAGTGAATTACACAATGAAAATTAATAATTTCAGCTTCATAGTTCTCAGAATGTAGAGTTTCGAAATATTCTCAGACATTAATGATATTAATAATTAATAAAAAAAAAGAACAGAGCTCACTCGCAACTGATAGTCGAAATTAATGTTTTCGTTAATTGTACCAAATCACATAATTATGCTATAATTACCGTATAATAATTACAGTGTATTGCCAATTAAATTTGTTACTCTTGCGTATATAATACAAATACATGTCGTCAGAATAAAACACATATAAGTAGGTACTACCTATATCTATACTTGAAAATCATTTTTAGCATCTATCAATATTTATCCCGCAAATATCTGCACAACACATTAATATGATAAAGTTTTATTAAGGCGGTCCATTCAAAGCAAATATTAATAAATTACAAGCCTAACGTACATCAGCGGTGTGCCGCCAAATCGCGAGCTCTTTGATCGTTTTTTTATTCGCACCAACACCACATGTGCGAGGCTCGATAAGTATTATCGACGCGTAGACAGCTATACCATCAACGACAGATTGAAATAAAACGGGAAGAAGCTTCGGCATCTTAAAAGGCTTAGTCAAAAAATAAAAAGGTGGGAGCATTATTTGCTTTAGTCAAATGAGTTTCTGCTTTGCCTACCCACGGCGTACGTGGCCGCCTTTATTAACGTCTGCACACGACTCAAAGACACGTCGCATTCAAATATCACACTAAAAGCGTCAATCTACATACGTACTATTGAGCAAATCCTAAAAGTCATTTATACTGAGACCCTATTCGATTGAAGTAGATTACAAATAATGAATAAAATTGCATACGAAATGAGAAGACCGAGACCGTCCGTGAATGTAGGATTGTTTGAGGGGGGTTTGCAGTGTGGGTTGAATGGTTTATTGCCGGTAAATACTTAGCTAGTATAGGTACCGGTGAGCCAGCGTGGATACGTAGAAGTTTAGTCGCGCTTTTGATCTACGGGAAGCGTGGTGTTTGAATCTGGTTTGCACTTATTAAAATCCTCTCGTCAAAAAATACCCACATACCGTTTTTGTACCACGTACATTTAAAACAAATAGAAAATAATTCGTATTACATTCAATGAGGATCAAATTATTAGAAAAACTACATGCGACTCTTTAGACTGAAGTAACATAAAGTAAAGTAACATCACGCCTGTAACATCTTTAGACTGAAGAAGCCTTAATAATGTCTTACTAAATCGTATATTATTTCTGAGATATTGTAAATAGTAAAATAAACAAAGTAAGATTCAAAATATAATTTAAACCACTGAATACTAACCATTGTTCATAATTCATGTGAAGTACCTACGCTTAGCCTTCGTTGTGTTTTTTTTAATATTTATGCGGTTTTTATATTACTATATTATTTAACACTCAGTTTTTATGAGTTTTCATGTATAAGCATTTACTTTCAGTATATTTTCAAAAAAAAAGTAACATCACGCCTATCATCCCCGAAGAGGTAGGCAGAGGAATGTAGAACACTCCCACGTTTCATCAGTTACGTTCACGTCTCACTATGAAATAGGTGGTGAACCTATTGCCATACACCGGGCACATATCCAGACTCCGAGCTACTATTAGAAAATCTAAATTAGAAACTTTGGTAGTGCCAGACCCGTGAATCAAACCCAGGACCTCCCGTTCGGCAGTCGCACTTGCAACCAACACGACCAACGAGGCAGTCAATATATTTTCAAGTGATAAAAAATGCAAGAATTTTCAATAAAAATAAGTGAATATTCGTAAAAATACGCACTGTTTTATTGAATGGCGTTTACGATAATATAGGTAATGCGACTTTTCTACAAAGTACCTAACATTCTCGTACTCATCATTAGCGAAAATCGATATAAAGTATTATTGCATGGTGTTAATTATTCAATAATTGAAATAGACAAATAGGGCTTTAATTCTTTTAACTTCTGTTACGCGAGGGTCTCGACTTTAGAGCGCACTAAGGACATTAAAAAAGTAGATAAACATTTCTCTCTGAGAGAGAGGACAAGTTGCAAAAACGGTTTAAGACAAAAAAGTAGCGAAAAGCAGAAATGAATCAGGGCGGGCGGGCCGCCTCCTGGCCGGGAGGTGAGGGCTGCGAACAACGTTGGCAAGTGGCGTAGAGTTTACAAAGCTTAGAATAGACCATCACATGTATTATCAAAATAATTACTAGATATTTAGGAAGAATCCCTCGATTATTCAATTACGTCATCACTCCAGGTTCTGTGGGGTAGGTAGAGTGTACCGAATATCAAATATTAAAGATATCCTTATAAAATTAAATCTTATTTTATTTTCATAAATACGCACAAATAAATACAATTCTTTAATAAAAAAAAACTGTTAATTTCTCATAACATTTGACACAGAAATAACGTCTATAAATATATTTTTGAGATTTTAGAAGAGTTCGTTATTCGGTTTTTTAGGAATTGAGAGATGGTGATATCAATAACCATGTAAAGCAGTAAATAAATGTAATAATATTAACAGTCATATATTTTGTACGTATTAAAAGTTTTGAAGCATCGTTGTATCGCTCAGTTGGTATTGGCAAAATTAATAACAGTTTTATATATATTTTATATGAAGTTATTGTGCATATTATTTTAATTTCCTAATACAGTGCGTTTGATGATATTACACAAATTAATTCCATCCTGTGCTACAACGGAATACCTAACGTTTATCTCGCTTTTATAATTGGTTTCATAACCACTCAACCATATATCATATAAATGTTACATTATTTTAGTTCATTCATGCTCTTTTGAATAAAATCTTGAATTACAAAATATAATTATTATAACCCGTAATACAATGCACGGAAGTGTCTGAAGGCAAGAAATTCGTTTAAATTAAACTGAAAACGATTTGTTTACTGAGAAATTTAGAAATTTTCTTCTTGCTTAATATATTTAAGTAACGGTACGTAAACAATAGAAATATTAACGAAAACAATTAAATAACTTAATTACAGCAATGGATAATTTCGTAATTAATTTCACTATTTTAGAAATTGCTGAAATTTCTATTAATGAACATGACATACAGAAGATAAATGTATGTATAGTTTTTTTTTTAACATTTTAACGAACTTTTACTTCATACTTACAGTACTAAACCGAGATAATGTTACGGTACGTCGTAGATAATCTTTACCCACAATATTATTTTTATCATAATAGGTACATTTGGCTACATATTGGGTGACTGCTGTTGCTCACAAAGCACCGTAAGCTGTGTGTGCGTGCGTTGTGATGTTTGTGCGTTGTGATGTTTGGGCGTGCTTTAAGCCATAGCATTGAACACAATGCCTAGAATGTTCTACGATGAAGTACACTGACTTGTGGTTAAAAACGGATGCTGACTGTTTTATGACTATATCAACCCCACAAAGTCAAAACACATTTTTGTTAGCAAGCTGTAGAAAAGTATGGTAAATGATTATTACCATTCAGAGATATCTTTTTTATTATTATTTATTATTATTATTACTAATATAATGTGTGAGGTCTATAGACACAGGCCATTTCCAATACACTTTTTGATTCCCCCAGCCAGCCATTATAGCCACTCCTACGCCGAACATGCACGGCAGGATACCATCCTTATCTGGTAGATGTCCCAATAACCACAACGACGTTTCACGTTCCTTGTCTAGACAGCCAAGGAGCGGAACGCTCTGCCTTTGTCTGTGTTTCCAGACACATATGTATAAAGGGCTGTTTTAAGCAAGGGTAAATAGGCTTTTCCTAGACACGTGTGCTTCATCTAAGGATGTATCCGCGCTTTCTATTGGGCAGGATTGCGGCCCAACGATAGCTTGTCACATAAAAAACACCACAGATCGTGTTTTGTTTTAGAGTATCTGCGTACCACCTCCTGCTAAACAATACAAAATAAATGAATAAAAACTGTAAAGAATCTACAGTTACAACGTAAGCAAACGTTTATGACACATTCAAAACAAATAAATCTAAAACACACAGGCCTTAAAGACAAAAATACACTTCTAGTACTTTTGTGAGACGAACCGTTTGGCGCAGTGACCGCTTGCAGTGTTTGTGGACACGGTGGGGGCTGAGAGGACAGGGCTGGTCATTTAGCGGAGATGAAGCTTCGAGAAATTAAACAAATACAATGAAGTATATTGCTACTTGTGATCTGTTCTACAAAGTACGATACGGAATATTTTTACGGTAATTTAAACGTTCTTATAGTGGCCCGTCAATTTATTTTGTGTACAGTGTATATACCCATAACATACCTAAGTATTCATTACGTAATATGCAAACCCATCTGCATGCCCAGCGTGGGGCCGAACCCCTCAAGGGAAGCCTGTGCCTAGCAATAGGCTGATGATGATGACATAATATGCTTCAAATCGTACTGAGCCTGGTGATGGTGATGATGATGATGATGATTATGATGACGTAATATGCTTTAATCATAATGGCCTGATGATGATGATTACGATGACGTAATATGCTTTAATCATAATGGCCTGATGATGATGATTATGCTGATGACGTAATTTGCTTTAATCATACTGAGGCTGATGACAATGATGACGTAATATGCTTTAAAACTTTAAATCATCATCATTGCTTCTTTCATCGATTTACTTTTGGCAACTGATATGTCCTCCGAATGAGAAGGGTCAATGTCATAGTCGACCACGTTGGCCTTGTGAATACTTGTAACATATTTAAATGTGTATGTATATATAATTATATTTTTATTCGTGTACTGTTTATATATTTGATATTATTATAATATGTACCAACAACGTATATCTATTATATGTATATATTTTTTTGAAATTAAGTGGATAGGTGCCCTACCCCAACTGCGTCGCCTGAGTTGACTGGTAGAATATGACAGTTGGCATTAAGTCTGCGCTTTGTTACCAATAATAAATGGTAAACAAGTAAATGAACTTATACATATACATACATAGATATCTATTTTTTATTAAGATTTCCCTACACTGTGACTGCCGTGAATAACTTACAAGGAACATAACAATTAAAACCCACATAAGTTTTGAATTCGGTTTAAATTTCTAGTTCTCTTAAACGATGGTCACCGCACAATACATACAATGTTGAAAACTATATGACCATATCTAACTACCTATAAGATTTTCCAAAAACATAAATGCAGACAATCATATAAAATTTGTTTTATATTGGTACATAATTTAACAGTTGCTTTTGATAGATACGTAAAGTATCATCATACCTGTAATCCCTGAAGAGGTAGCCAGAGGAATATACTCGTAGTAGGTACACTCCCACGGTTCACCAGTTACATTCATGTCCCACTATGGAACCTATTACCATAAATGGTTTTGATACATATAAAAATTATATACTTCGTCTATGATGCCTAATCTATGTAAAATTTTTCTTAGTTAAAA
>DWDV01004020.1:0-10060 GCA_018245615.1 Mimoniades ocyalus
TGAACAGTGTATAAAGGCAATGAACTAAAACCGTTTAAAATACAATAAAATTAAAAATATTATAATTGAATATGTTCTATTATTCATGAACAATGTAAACGACATGTTAGGCTTTTAATTGTTTCTAAGAACTGTTAATTTGGTCAGAAATTTATACTCATGGAATTAATTATTATTTAATATATGTCACGTTAATTTTCTTGATTACCTGCAAGAAAACCGATATGTTCGGACCGCGGCGTTTGACTGCATCGAGCATTCGTTCCACAGTGCGATTATTTTCAAACACTTGTACGATATCCGATTTGGGGCCACTATCATCTACCTTCTTTTCTAGTTCCATCTCCCTTACTAGGTTTACAAGGAATGCAGTGCAAAGCAGTAGGAGTTGGCAGCACTCCGTTCGGCATAGTATACCTAAAAATGAAACGTCATTAAATATACATAAATACTAAGCATAGTAATGAAAATTTTAATACCAGTGATTGGGAATTTTATGTATGTATGGATTATAATAAAATGTTTTACTATACAAAAAATACCAGTAATGAAATGAATTAATATTTCAATTAGTATATTAATAAAATTAATAACCACGGCATCTAAGTCAATATCTACACATTAGAATATAAAAAATATGGGCTACGGAACGCTAGATGGCGCTACTATTATATTTATGTTTTTAGCTACCAATCAATAGATGGCGGAAGAATCGCAAACCTCTAATGGCGCAAGTGATGAAACGACTTGCTGTAACAAACTGCATATAAATTCCAACAGTTAGTAATAATATTATAAACAGGATCTCTATAAATAATACTATATAAGCACAGTATTTCTATAATATTCATCACATTACAAACGACAGGTTCAAAATAAACTATTTGTAGTTTGTTGTCATTCGTTGATTATAAGATATTACATAAAAAGGCAAAACAATAGTTACTACATTTTCGTAATAACAAGATGTTCTGTAGCCTAATATCAAGAAATATAATTGTCTAGGTGTTTTTATAGTTCCATACTCACCAGTAATGTTGTTGACGATAGTGTTCAAGTACTGGTGAAGTTGCGTCAGGTCGTAATGTCCACGGAGCCAGGGCGCTGTGATTTGCGTGAGCACAGTTATAGCTTCCCTCATCTGGGGTTCTGGGTTCGATCTGTCAGACAGGATGTCCGATAGGATTTCGATACCACCACCCTGAAGTGAATAACAAACAATGAAGTGGTTGCATTATATTATTTTACGTATTGATAATATACTTTTTGGAATATTTATTTGGCGTTAATTAGATTTAATAGAAAAACTATCAGCAGTAACATTATTTATTTTAATTAAATTATTTTAATATGTGTTTTGTTATTTTCTAAAAGAGTTCTATTATCGTGTGGGCGAACGAGACGCAACATTGAAAATGCTATTGAGTTTATGAACAGAAAGGAAAAATTGTACCTATACAGAAATCTCGGGAATGTTACCAGGAATCTTATCTTAACTACTTATGCTTACACACTGTGATAGCTTTATGGGCGTATGTTTATCTTCCTCGACTACGATTTAAAGGTAAAAATAAGTTTTACATCTGCAGCTTTTTATGCTAAATAAACGTAGACTCCGAGCCATTACTAGAAAATCTAAATTAGAAAAATTTAGTAGTGCACGACCCGGGAACTGAACACAGGACCTCCCGATCGGCAGTCGCACTTGCAACCAACACGACCGACGAGGCAGTTATATTATGCTAAATAAGCCATATTTTTAAGCACTTTTATAATACAATGTACATTTTCCTACAACATAGAAGTTTGGCGATCTGGTGGGAGATTTAATCCTGACTTTTAATGAGCGATGAATAAATAGGGTCGGAGGTCAACTCATACTAGTAACTGACCTCTTCAAATTGCTTAACCGCATCGCCAGTGACGCAGACCGTTGCCAGAGCTCTGAGGGACAGCGCCTTTATTGAACTTTTATTACTCTCTATTATTGCCGTCAGCAGAGCCCTGGGGACACCGCAGTCCACGAACGGCAACTCGGTTATGCTTTTGATAATTTTCGTGCATTTTTCGTGAAGTGAACTCTCCGTGTTCTCGCTGAGCATCGCCAGGTGGCCGATGGAGGTGAGAGTGCTCTTCAGAATCATGTCCGTCGGCGGCTCCTCGATTATCGACACGAGAGTCTGGAAGGAGAGTCATGTTCGTGACAATCTTGCATCTCGTTGCCAGTTTTCGATGGTTGATTTCAATGTAGAATCGATACATTGAACATTTATGTTAAAACACATTAAATATTGCATTACAGTTTTTGCAACATATTTAAAGAGTCTCGAATATAACTTTTATCATCATCATCATCATCAGCATATTGTAGTCCGCTGCTGGACATAGGCTTCCCCAGAGGGGTTATGTCGACAATCCCCACGCTGGGCGTGCCGGTTGAGGGTCACCAAGCATCGACACTCGCAACACCTAAGGCGCTGCCCATAGGCGGCCAAGGCATTAAGCGGTGCCTTTATTTAACTTTAATAAGTAAAGACAATCCAAAACAGATCACCCACTATACAAATTACACCTAGATTCAATTTAAATCACTATATCATTATCGATAAACTGTACGAAGCTGCGTTTATAAAAACTTGTGTAATAACGTAACAGAATACGTGCTTAGCGAGTTGGTCGTTAACCCATTTAGACTCAATCGCGATATTAAATGTCTATTTAAAAACTGGCAAATGATTGTCGTGAGTAATCAAGCGTAAAAAAATGGTAATTTGATTAATCGATGTATATTGAAATAAATGTTCATGTATGGGATTGTATAATGTGTTGCGTGTAATACAATTATTAAAAGGCATTTATTTACCTCAAAAGAGACGTGACAACATTGGGATTCTCAATAAGTTTCATTCATCACTTGTGGGTTTTGGAACGATGAGTCGGATTTGATTTCAAGGTTAGTTGAATATTAACATGATTGATTTTCAAAGGATTATACTTTTACATACCTTCATCTGCTGAATTAGAACAGCTTTAGTGGTTTCCAAGAATATGCCGATCAAAGTATCTAGATGTTTCTGAACCAAAGTCCACTCCGGTTGACTCTCATTCAACTCAAGTTTCACATCTTCACCAATGTCTATTAACTTTTGGAGGTACATCTGAAGGGATTTCTTGATCTTGTCCCACCTCTCTGGGGTTTCGCCTGGCGGCTTTGTATTCAACGTGATGCTATGAGCTAGCACAAACTCATTGATGTTTGCGATCAACAAACATATTTGTTCTTCGCTTGTTTGGTTCATTTCTAATTGTCTGAAACATATGAATTCTATAAATCTACAGTTGTATTGGTTATATAGAATATGAATACCTTTTCCACGAGGCAACTATTATTAATATTTAAAACGGAATCTTAAATATTTAATAAGCTGAAAACGTATGTAAATAATCTTATTTATGAGACGATATAAATAACTTGTTAACCCCTTACCTCAACACGTCACTGTATTGGTGTACGATAATTTGTCCATGAGTCTGAACTTTCTTGATGTTGCCAGTAATCGTGGCGGAACTAGCTGACACTAGCGCTTTCATCTCGGCACCTAGCGGCTTGCTCTGCAACGTCGTCATGCATTCATTCTCACAGGAGCTGGCCAGATCACATAACCAGTGCTGCACTGGCTCTGGCTTTCTTTCACACAATCGCTCCAAAATTGTCTGGTCAATACTACGTTCTCTATACAATATCTCGTTCTGATTATTTAAAACTAACCTGGAAATGTGAAGTTAGCATAATTATGAGGCAATACTGTATAGTCGCTATAATTCATTAACAAATATTAACATAGTGAAGGTAGGTATACATACCCGCTATTAAAGTTCTCCAAAAGATTAATCCGACGATTACTTTTATTTTTGCTTTGGTTTCTATTAGCGTTCATAAACTCGTGCGGTGCGAGCATTTTAGGTGTCGACGTACATGCCAAATTCAATTGAATATCAGCAAAATTTATGTCATCATCTTTTAATTTTTCTCTTTTTGAATCATTAGTCAAATCTTTGTTAGTCTTAGAATCTGTGCTATATGGAGCCTTATGTTTATCTTGAAATTGCAGAGGTGGAGTGACTTTGCGTGTTTTGAAATAATTAATGTCTTCTTCAGCGTTATCTTTTGCATTCAAATTTATGTCGCTTTCTGTCCCTATAAGTCTTTCATTGTAGTGTGGTATTAAGGCCTCTTGTTCGGGATATCCCACGATGACCCATGAATTTTGTTCAGTATATCTAGGAAGACCTAAAGAAGGAACTCGGCTGCCACTCAGAACACCGCCTGCGTGCTTCTCTACTGCGCCAAGTTTTTGTTTTTTCGAAGTCAACATTTTAAAAATATCTCTCTTCTCCGATTTCCCTGCCAATTTTTGCTTTGATTTTGGACCGACTTTTTTAGTGGGTTTTAAGTGTAGACTGTCCATGATATTTTTACCTAATATAGCTTTTGTTGGCTTATGAATTTGTTCTGAATCATGTTGAGTTTCTTCATTTGGTAAATCATTCTCATCGATATGCCCTAGAGAATGGTAACCTTCTTGAATATCCAATATTTGTTGATCTAACCGTTGCGCCTCAAAATTCAACGACTGATTTAACCTATTTCTTTGAAACTTGGGGGTGTTAGTAATAGGTAAATTATCTTCGGTGGACATACTACGTTTATACTCGGGCCGAGCTGAGCTAATTCTTTCAGTAGGCACATATGAGACATTTGATATGGGAGTCCGAACTCTGGGTTGGTTGTTAACCGCGATTTCATTATTGTGAGATAATTTTATGTATTCCAAATTTTCATTTGATTTATTTTTACTTGTTTCTAAGTCCTTAACTTTTGCAACTTTACTAATTTTAGTGCTATCACTATCAGAACTAGAAACGAAGGCTTTTTTGATTGGGTATTTCTTAGACGGACTTAAAACATTTATATTTTTAACTGGTACATCTTTGGTGTCTTTTTGTATTGCACATTTATTTGGATTATTTTCCTTATTATTTACATTATTCGAAGGGGAATCTTTTACATCTATTTTACTTCGCGGTTTGATGGGAGTGTGACATAAACCTGTATTTACAGGTTTTTCATTGCTTTCCTTGTTGTACGAATCGTTGTTAATGTTTTTCGGAGATGGGTATTTTGCCTCTACTTCACTCGGAGTTTCACTATCTTTATCCTTTAATAAGTCGAGATGTTCTTCATCCTGATGAATTTCACAATATTTTTGTAAATCGTATGGTGTTTGTATGACGCTGCTGCTTCGTAATCGTGGTTTGGGAGTTGGAGCTGCGCTTACGTTTTCCGAAACTTTGGGACTATCAACTACGTCATTGTTGTTGAGCGAACTTTGCAGGCCAATAGCTTGCTTTACTGTGGTATTCTCATTATTATTTGAATCGCTGCTACTTGAAGATTTGTCTTTTTGATCAATGTTTTCTGGAGACCGATAATGGTGGGAAGCAGGCGGTGAACTATCTGAATCGGAAAATCCCGAGTCTTGGCTTTTATGGCTACCGGGACTACCGTGTCTGAGGGGCCACTGATTTATCTGTTCATTATTTGGCCGTGCAATATTGTCTGCTCTGTTGTTTAGCTGCTCGTCAGGTTGATTAGCGATCCAATGAGGTAATTGAGGCTCCCAGTCTTGATCGTCTCTACGATTGTTTTGGTTCCGCTCGGCTGGTCGTGCTACCGGACTGCCAATATTCGGCGGCGCGTCACCCCACCAAACCTTGCTGCGCGTACGTTGAAAATTCGACATCCTGCAAGTAAAAAAGTTAATATTAGTAAATTACTCGTGGGAAACCCGTCAAAGGTGTCGAGTATAACGATCGAGGTTTAAGTGACGTAATGTCTTAGCTGATTATAGCCGAGTATTGGGACGTGCGCGGCGCGTGATGCATGACCGCCGTCTCGTCTCGTTTAAGGTTAAATTATAAGTATTTTTGTTTAGTTATTGTGACGCCCATGGGAACATATATATACGTAGGTACGTATTACAATAGAAATTGCGACCTTCAGTGAACAATGAGGCGTTAAGAAAAATGTCGCCAAGACCGTGACGACATTATTATTATTATTATTATAACGTACGATCTTTAGCATGCCGTTCACATCGGGCAGATGTTTAAAACCGTTGCAAATTCTATTGTGCACGTCGAGTGCAAGGGCGTTCTCTAAAGTTCACTCGGCAATACTGATTTCGTCTCCCCTCAAATTTACTCTCTGACTCGGAGAAGGGGTCATATGTAAATCGAAACACAGATTTAACTGGTGGTTTTACAATATTGTATTTGTTATTCATTACTATACAGTTCAGGTGGTGGATATATGAACTTTCATAGCATATTTGAGATTACATCTCGGATTGTACTACGCACATACGGAGACGTAAACGCGGAAACTCGGCCAAATAGTTTCTTGCGGTTGTTCATGAGTCAAATAATCTGATTCACCGCGGTAATATCATAAGCAAGCATACAATGTGGGCTACCGATAGTCGTACTCAATTGATATTTTCTCATATATTAAATAATATTTCATATAACTTTTATAATATATCTACCATGCCAAATTTTATATTGCCACCGCTGTATACATACATTCTGTTACCGCTAAAATATGTATTAGAAAATCGAAAACGTAGTACGCATGTTATTACATAATTGTTTGTAATTAGATAAATTTAAATATAAATGTTTTTTGTGCATTAAGTATTTTTAGCATATTTTTATTTAAATGTGACCGGTGAAACCTGGGAGTGTACAACGCTCTTCTGCCTACCCTTTCGGAGATTTCAGGCGTATGTTTCATTTTCCTCTTATCTTAGTATTAAATTTGCTTTGGTACGTCGTCGTTTTAAAATAAACAATATACATACTAATAGATTTATATGACTGCCTCGTTGGTCGTGTTGGTTGCAAGTGCGAGTGCCGATCGGGAGGTCCTGGCTTCAATTCAATTCAGGCACTACTAAATTTTTCTGATTTACATTTTCTGGTAGTGGCTTGGACTCTGAATAGTTGCCCGGTGTATGGCAATAGGCTCACCACCTATTCCATAGTGGGACGTAAACGTAACTGGTGAAACGTGGGAGTGTTCTACATTACTCTGCCTACCTCTTCGGGAATTACAGGCGTGGTGTTACGTTTAACAAATTTTAAAGACGTATGTATATTATTTTCGATACGAAATGCAAGTATTATGCCAACAGCATTAAAGGCGAGTAGTACAATGACGAGGTTACAAGGATAATGCACACCAATACAACTGGTCAAGAGATCTGGACCCAGGCGGTAGGTATTGTGACTAGGTGTGGTGCGCTAAATGATTAACTCGTGACACAAACACTGGTATTTACCGACACAAGTAATCCGTCGAATGACTCGCGAAACACAAGTATGGTATAGCGCGTGGAATGTAAATATTTTCAAATATTCCTAAAGAGCCATTACAAGTCTGGAAAGATGGAAATGTTTGACATTCCTCTGTGCCTGACTTATAACATATGTTAAGTATAGATAATTACCCTCTTTATGTATTGTAAACACCTGTCATTAATTAACGATGTAATTTGACGGGTAAAGACAAAACAAACATCTTTCAACGAAGTTGTCACTAACATACATGGCTCCGATCTGGTCATGTGTGAGCTGTGAGCCACTTACATGACTATTGTACAATTATATAAGCGCTTTTCATATTGACCTCTTGTCCTTGTTGACGGTCATTACCAGATTTGGTAGCAATTTGGCACGCATTTACAACGCAGTAAAAGAATTTAAATCAACGTAAATGAAATTAGAGAAATGGATATAAAAATCAATGGAGTAATGTTAGTGATACTGGATAACTAAAATAAATAAATGAAAAAATACTTTTAATGCATATCTATGCCCAACAGTGAACTAAAAGGGCTCAAGATGAGGAGTATGAGCATTTTCTAGTATTCATTTTTCGCTCATTTTAAGCACAATTAAATAAGTTTAACTTGTTAAACGTTCGATGGCACTTAACAACTATGCGCCGTGTATTACACAATAATACGGTTAACGCTAATCGCTTTGCGTCGTTAACGAGCGTTAATTACTAAGAAGTAGTGTAGAGAATTAACGCATAAGCTAGACTATGTCTTAAGTTCAGACGCGGCTGTTGATATTGTATGAGACATACAGAAGTTCTTTACTAAGAAATTGTCGAAGTAATTGTTCGCAACTGTAAAAATATAGGTATCTATTTTGTTATAGTGGAACCTTGATAAGTCGAAAAACTCCATAACTCGAAAAAATGTTTTGTTCCCTTCACTTTAATCCCTAAAACCTCCATTACTCGAAATCTCAAACCTCAAATAGTCGAAATAATTAGTGAGTCCCTGCAAGCCATTTCGGTACATATTTTCCCTCCAAAACTCGAAAAATTACATTGAACCTCTGTATCTCGAATATGGCACTGTTTTATTTTACAACCTTTACAACTCAACTGACTTTAAGAATTTGCCGTCATTGTAAGTTACATTGTAAGTACGCTATTGTTTGTTAGAAAACAATTTGGGAGTATACAATAAATAGGATTACCATTTAAGGAATTTATGACTCACATTAACATTTGCTTGCTTTTTTATTTTTATATATTGTAAGGATATTTTGAAATAATAATTTAATTGATTAATAATGAATTAAAATATGCTGGTTACCTTTGTAACTTAAATTTCTATCTATTTCATCTCTTGAACTCAAAATTAGTAAGAAGGAATCTCAACATCTTCATGTCAAATCAAAATCTGCTTAAGTAGAAAACCTCCATAAGTTGAAAACTGTATAAGTCGATTTTTTTGTTGTCTCCCTTGAAGTTCGACTTATAGAGGTTCTACTGTATTACCAGGGTAACTATCCACTCTTATATATTAGCAAAGCATAAGCTGAAGTATAAGGCTGTGGAAAGGCACCAAAAATTCACTGCATCTACCCTAATAATAATTGGTGACTCTAATCCATAGATAAATATATCCCCCTAATAGAAATTGTGTTAAAATCAGTCACAAATGGATTTGTATCACACCTATAAATACAAACGATAAAGCGTAGTGCCACTAATAATGCTTCATTGTGTGACTGTTAGTTTTAAAACATTCCTTTGTATCAGTTTGGTGTATACAGTGAAATTAGGGTCTTTTTGCAAACTGGTAACGTTCTATATATACACATAATTGTTATCTGTTAGAAACTCAAACAAGTTTAATTATAGACATAAATAACAACTATAAATATGTTAACACGACACTGATTGTGAGTGCAATACACGTACCAACAATGTTCTCGGACGCATTGACGCGTCGGTTCAGCTCATAAACGTCCATGGCATAGTTAAGCTCTGCTTCCACCTGATCGGCATGTTCCTTGTGTGGCACACAGAAGCAGTTCGTCACTTCCACCACCCCTTTGTCTGACGTCCCTGGATCAGAACCGTGTTATTTATGTTGTAAACTCTTCTGACTGTTTATAAATTCGAATGAACACTTTTTGTTCAGGTGTAATACGACACCATCTTAACTTAAAATATCACGATACGACATGTGGAGAATTATCAAATAATGAAATAAACGTGATCAAAACAAGTATCAAATAGGTTATGTGATACGTGACATTCGCAACTATCTCGAATAATTAAATAAGTATAAGGATTTTATATACCCAGCAAGGTACCGATGACTCGGTGCGAATCTGCATTTCGACGCTCGTAAGCATCAACAATTTGAAACAAAACCACTGGATGAACCTTGACAACTAAGTTGAGCGCCATGTTGAAAAGAACTAGGGATGCTCAACATTCATATTTCATTGCCATTAGCCATTCATAATGATGCTGATTAATCTTGGGTATTTTTTTTTTTTTATGTTAATGGCCTGGATACAAGTCCTTTAAGCCAAGTCTTTATTAATCTTGGGTAGTTCACGAACGAACTAGGTCAAAAGAGCGCTCCTTTAAGTGAACTATGCGAACTAGTTCATCGATGATGTC
>DWDV01004021.1:0-10059 GCA_018245615.1 Mimoniades ocyalus
CTACTAGAAAATCTAAATTAGAAAATTTAGTAGTGCCCGACCCGGGAATCCAACCCAGGACCTCCCGTTCGGCAGTCTCACTTGCAACCAACACGACCAACGAGACAGTCAAAAAATAACTCTAACAAGATATATTATTCTTATACACTTTAACTCTCCCTCTATTACATGATGCAACGTATAACATAACTGGCGAAACGTGTGAGTGTACAGGTACTACACTCATGTGCCTAACCCTACAGAAAAATACACACAGCTATGTTATGTCTCACAGTGTCACTTATTTAAGCTGTATAAAGCGTCGTCCTAATAAACGGCGAATAGGTGATCTTCGCAAGTTAGTATCAATTTCGTTCCTAGTAAATCCTTGATCAAACATAAAGTTGTCTAATATGAATTCTAAGTCACATACATTGCGACGAAATTACACGACTAAAATGGTTCGGTTCTGTACGTACTATTCCGTACAAAGTTAACTTGTAAGTATATATGTGAAGATGAGAACTGTTGGTGTCCAACGTGACCAATACCTGAGATGACACCGATGTTTTATGATATCCAAACGTTCCCACAACGTATAAACGATGTGACAACGTTTTATGAAATCCGATTTTTGTCATCACATGAACGCGTGCAATCCCATTATATTAGGATGCCTCTTGTTTTTTTTACATTTGTATTTGTTGTACGAAAAAAATTAGAATTTCATAGTCGTGAAGTCCATTAGCAACAGGCTGACATTTTATATATTGAAATATTCAAATCGCAATTTCGCTTAATAACTGGCTTAATGAAGCGACATATTGAACTGTATCTTGGTCCTTTCGGTTACCGACGACTGGTTTTGGTACCGGGTGGATGTCTTACTTGCGTGTCTTTGTAGACTTTGTACATATATGGAATGGCATGGAATCATTGAAACGTAGAATCCAAGGTGTCCAACGATTCTTATCTGTTAGCTAAATCACCTTTGTATTGATTATTTAATTTTAGCTATTGCAATGAATATATCATAATACAACTTTTATCAATTAAAGAGCATGTGAAATATCGTAATATTTAATTTGACACTAAGTTCATTCACATAAATTGAAGGTACCCACTACGTACGTGTTTATATTGTATACAAATGAACAAAACGGGCACTGTGTTTACTTCTTCAAGTTAATACGTAACACTTAAAATATAAAGTAACATAACGTTATAAAATATTAGTACGGACTATTTAATACATTTCATTTTATTTTTTTTAGTGGGGTTCTTAAATCGAACTAGACCATTTGTTACAATTAAAAATAAATGGACGACATTGTACCTGTAAACGTACACATGTATACATATAATATAAAATTTGATGTTGACTACTTTGTAAGTTGTAGGCCTTCAGATTGAATTATTATTTATGATTATATTATTTGAACATAACATAAGTGACATAACAACTCTGTTCCAAATGACAACTTTGTTTAAAACGAACATTAGACAAATATCAACATTTTAGAGCACTATCTACTCAGACTTTATAGGTACCAATTTGTTGCAGAATATCTACGTAGATAGCTGTTATTATTAGTTCTACGGATGTAGCTATTATTAATAATTAATTTACTTAAGGCCCACGTTAAATATTAAAAGTTAATTAACGTTCCAGAAAACTATGCCTCTTAGATTTATGCAACGCCGTTGATAAATAATCATGACGTCAAAATGTCACTAAATCCACTGTATTAATGTAGTGCTACGCTATTTAATCTATTAGATAACAGCTGGAGCTGGAACTGATTCTCGTATTCTGTAGCAATAACTCCTAATTCGTTTAAGCCTACTTACTAAGGTTACATTTTTGAGCAAAATATATTAAAATTATTAGTTATTTTTTGTCATAATACCTACACCTTTTTTAATTAATGAACGCAATGTTTTTCTATTTCTGAATAAGTAATAATTATCTACTGTATTTTTCACTAGCTGCTGTGATGAAGCAGTAGGCCTATTGTGTAGTGGCTTGTTAAAATAGTGCAAACAGTAGCATAATCCGTAATTATATTTAAATATTTTCACATTAAGCTCACTGACACTTATAGGATACTTATTATAAATAAATATTGATTATTTTATTGCTTTAAGACTTCGACAACTACCTTTCATAATAATTTGGATAAATCTTCATAGACACCAACAAGTTACTTATACAATTACATCATAGTTTTTAATTCGGATAATTACATTACACTACGAGATGTGACACATCAGGCGTGTATGCAGGTAAATAACGAGGAACTCGCGGCTCGTCCCGCCGACGTACTCCGCGGTCCACTGACAGACTTATGCTCCCGGCTTCCTTCACACCATTCGACTTCGCACGCCGCTGCGACGGCAAAATAGCCGCTCTTAAAGTTTTGCGTTTCTGAAACAAACCATTCAATTACCTACTTGAAAAACAATTATAAAATCTACTTAGATATTGACTACTTACGACAACGAAAGTATATTACGTCCAGCAATTGATGGACGTCCAAGCAGCCGGGACTAACGTAATGATTGAAATTAAGAATGTAATGAACATGAAGAGTATTTATTTCAAAGTATAAATATATTGGTCTTTAACAATAGATAATTAGTTCCTTTAGACACAAAGCAGTCGGTCGGTTACAAGAAATTTATATTTTAGATTCGAAATGCTGTTTGGAGTCGATGTGGTCCATTGCTGCGATCTTTGCCTTGTTTACCTCAACGGCGCCGCGCCACCTGTCAGCCGCGTGACGAGCGATTTCCATCCTCTTCTGTTTTTTGATCTGGTGACGTTTGTACACCACTTCTATGACGATCAGAACTATGCCTCCGATAATGCCCGCTAGCACTAGTATGAACACGCCCGCCATATTCTTTAAGCCTAAAGTATTGGGTGTTTTCTCGTTTTCCTCGCAGTTCAATAGATTATTTCTAAGAATCCATTGGTTGTCGAGAGATTCCATGATTCCACCTACAACGCAAGATATATTACCAAAAATACTAAACATAAACAAAATATAGCGTAAAAAATTTAAATGTTATTCTCACTTTCGTGGAAGTCAAGAATTGCCAATGTTACTAAATCAGCCCACGGTGAACCTTTCTGCAACCCTACCCCATAACCAGAGCGGCCAAATAACTCTCCAGCGGTTACAAGCTCACAGTCTTGGGCGGCTTCAAATTCCAAACGCGATGAGTCCCAAATGAACGCCATAAGTTTTCTGTAATTTAAAAATTCACAATTGTCTAAAATAAGTAAACAAATAACAACTTCGCTGAAAATATAACTAAAAGTATTAGCAAATTGTTGGATATTTACCCATTTTTAACATCTTCAATCGCCTGTTCTGCATTATCATAGTTATTTGCTTCCATAGTCCTATACATGTTTGATAGTTCAACTTGTCGTCTGAAATACATGTCTACTGCCGAGCCTTTGACGGTGGCACACGTCAGATTTTCCATTGTGTTACGAAGCTGAGAAATAATATGAAATTATTTGTAATACGAAATAAGCTGTTAAATTCAGATTAAATTAAATTAAATTCAGATGGCGCCTTTTGGAGGAGGCCTATGTCCAGCAGTGGAATGATGATGATGATGAAGCTGTTAAATTCATCCCAATTTTACGTACCCTTGCATCATTAATTCCAGTTAGTTTAGTTTTTGGTCTTTCTAGCACAAGGAACGCTGCCAAGTTAGCTGTATACGAAGCAACGATGATCATGGCAAAACCAGCCCAAACCATTCCAAGGACTCTGGCTGAGAAACTTCGAGGTGTACCTGATATTATGAGTCATGGATTAACTTTTGTGTACATTAGAATACATAATGGATGTTAAGAGCACGGCATGCCTAACTCACCTTCGCCAATGCCGCTGTTGAGCAATACGCCCCAAGCAAACCATATTGCACTAGAGAGGTTCAGAGCATCTTCCTCTGTCCCGTCAATGTTAGCAAGTTTAAACCTTCCAAACGGGGAAAACCGATCAAGGAGGTAGAGAACCAGCGCTACCACGTGAACGGAAACCATAACTAGGATCCACAATGTGTTGGAAAACGGTTGTAAGAATGACACCAATGTCGAGGAGCGTGACGGCTGTGAACAGAAATTGTCATCATTTTTGACCGAATTCATCCATAGTTTATTATTATTGTTTGTTTGTTTATTTATTTATTTATTTAGCAAATGTTAAAGTACCTTTTTCTCCAATATAGTGATGCCCTGATATTTGAAAGGCTTGCTAAATTCAATGAACTCCGCTCTTTCCGGATTTATGGTAAGAGGTGCCACAATCATATCAGCGCGCTCGTATACAAGTTCACCTGTAGACACGAACCTCTACAGTACTTCTGGTAAAAAACATTCATCAGTGTTGATGTTATTGTGACCCTATAAGTTATAATACGTACCTATAAGACCAGTCCATTCTTTTTTCGCCCCTGGGGCAGACAGGTTTCTAATGACATAATTTCCAAATTGACCGTCGGGCGATAAGGCCAAGGAGTAGGTGAAATTGATCGCCTTAGACAAGTAGCGTAATAAATCCATACAAAATCCTTTACAACAGAATATACGATCTGTGAAGACATAAATAAGGATAAAGATAACATAAAGAAGTCTGTTGCTAATACTCGTATGTTATTGAAAATATTAGCGGTGCAGATGCGTATTCGTGAAAAAGAGTCGTATAATTGCTAAGTGCTTTAAAATTCAGCTATTAATTAGGCCAATTATAATTACCTAGATCATCACTTGCATTATAATACGGACACGGAATCTCTTCAGTGGTGCAGTCGCCTTCGTCGTCAACGCGCCGAGCGTACACGAACGGCTTTTCTTCTATTGTCAGTACCTAAAGATATGTTTACATGTTTTTTATACATTTCTACGTAAATTGCTTTTCAACCATGACTTATTTTATTGTATAAGCTTATATATTCCTTGATAAATACCTTAAGATGTGTCGGGATCATAAACCCCTCCGGTTTGGAAGGACTGCGTCCCATCCAGATGATTTCGCTTTCTTTCAGTTCCAATCGCATTTTCTGTGTATCCTACAATGTCGTAAAATAACGTGTACCAGCTCATTTAAAACAATGTAGCATCAAATAAAGTAACCCGATATAATGTAAATTTTTAACGTAAAAATAATTTTATTTAGTCTATATTGAAGTAACCAACAAGTTTCCTTAGTTTCACTCTATAAAAGATATAATATGTTTCATGGTTTGAAATTACAATTCAAGTACAAAATTGAGGTTGTTTGTAAAAGCCTGAGTTCAGCGATAAATGTTTATAAAGCATTTTTGTCACCCACATTTCAAATACCTAATACCTACATGCATTTAAAATTGTTCTCGACTTTCTTGTCAGGCATTTTTAAAGACATTTTGTTTCGAATTTCGACATGTTATATAGAAAATGATGAGACGAAAACGTAACTAGCGAAACGAGGGAGTATACGCACTCTTCGGGGATTATAGCTGTGATGTTAAACTTAGCTTCTTTATATGAAAATAGCCTATAATACTTGAAAGAGCTGCTATTACGTAATTGTAAACGTAAACGTAAGCTACTATTACCTTAGAGTAAAAGTACTTTCCAACAGCAACATGCTCCCCTTGCGCTCTCACATTTACCATGTCGTACTCAGCGTGAATCCGGTCTCCGTGATCGTCGAACGCCACATGCCCAGTCGCCCCATTGTCCAATCTCTGCTTTCTTATATAATCGAACAGCAGTCGTCCCGTGAGCCAAATTGATCCGGAATTGTCGCAGTCCGATGGCGGCGCGACGATCTCTTCTGACGTGTTCATATCGCGGATTGCTGACGCGAGTACATATCTGACACAAAAAATGATATCCTTTGTACAGAGGACATGCAGTTATTTCATTTAAAATCAAACTATAGTTGAAAATTGTATTTTTAGAAACAACTTCTATGCCAACGGGTATAGGGGTTACAATAAAAGTAATAACATTTATTTAGACGATTTACATATAGGAACTGATAGATTTGTGGTATATACCTAAGTCTAAAAAGGTTTAGTTTTTATTATACAGTTTGACACAAGCAAAAAACTACATTTATTGTACAAATACATAAATAAACAGGCCACAAGACTTGTTTGACCAATTGCCTGGCTCAGTGGAGGAGTGTTCAGAGCTGGAACGCATAATACCTTATTTTTAATCATCACAAAAACTTCCTTAATGATATTTTTTTTTAACTTAGAACAAATTATCTGATTGATATTCAATTCAATAGCACTGGGTCGACAGTCAATGTCGATATCTTGAAAATATATATTATCAGTGCATCATCAACATTTATTTTATTAATAATTTAATTCACAGTGCCTTACATAGAATCCTGAATATGAGCGTGTTCGTTAGTTGCGTTGACTAGACGTAGACCTAGCAGACCTTCGGGGGCATTCGCCGCATCTAGCGCTTGTTCCGTCACCATCCATACGTAGCCCGCAGTCGTCATATTCAGATAGGTCGCGTCACGGAAAATGATCTCCGCATCGGTTTTGCTGCAACAATTGTCTGTCATCAGCATCATCATCATCGTAAAGTTTCTTATATCACTGTTGAAACTGGTCTCCCCTTATAATTTTATTGAAAGATTACAATCTCAGTCTGCTACACTGGAATAGTGTGGGTTGACAGACAATACGGTTGGTAATAATTGTCATCATAAGTGAAATGTAACCTTCATAAGATAGTTAGAAGTGAATAGCATTATTAATGTGGAAAGTATTTATAATAAGTGTGTATTTCGATTCATGTTGTAATTTTATTGGCTTATTCTTTCCAGAGATTGGCTTATTTATTTCTCTCCTCATCTTCCATCTTCCATTTTACTCATATCTCAGTTTTACATGACGTTCTTGGTATTTTTCGTCTACTTACCTAGCATACATTAAAAATACTCTCGCTTGCGCGCTTTTCACATCCATAAGTTTATCTGTAAAAGAATCGAGGCCTGGCTCAAACTCGATCACTTGCTCCACTACGACTTTTCTGTCTACATCTTCATCGATACTTTGAGATGTTGTTTGAAACCTAAAATTACATAAATGTTGATATAAATGCATATACAACACAGAAATCCAGGTATAGATCAAATAATTTTTTTGAGGACTAGATTGTTCATTGAATTTCAAGACTCAGTAACAGTGCGTTACAGCGAGTTACAGTGAGTAACAGTGAGTGACAGTTTAGTAACAATGAGGAACAATGGGTAACAGTGAGTAACAGTGGGTAACAGTGAGTAACAGTGAGTCATATTGTAAATGGATTATACTCACCGTCCTAAGATGGCTCTGCCATCGGTATCGGAGCTATGGATCACGATAACCTTCATGTAATTGAAATGTTTCAGCACGTCCACCCACACATCGGCTTGGTGCGAGTACGGTGGTACCGTTCGCAAAAACGATACGTGGATATTTTTGTCCGAGAAAGCAGAATCTCTTGAAGAAATGCCTATAACTGGGATATGATAAAAACCGCTGGTATACGACACCGCTGCTGGGGATAGCTCGCCCGTAACTGGATGGGACACGACTACAGCGTACACCTGCAAAATATCATGAGACTATGTAACAATTGCCGCGTTTGTCCATTATACTTGAAAGTCTACAATTAGTCGAAAAATATTAACCCCCACTGCGATTTCCGGTGTCTTACTGAAGATAATTTTATTGACATAGTTATATGTAGATATAATAAATCGATGTCACCAAAAAGCCCGTGAAATAATACTTCGCATTCAATAATTACACGTATTGTTTCAGTTATTTCAGTAGTGTGATATATATATTTATACTTAGCTATTTAGATTTACACACAATACATTTACTTACACGGTGTCCAATCAGATCTTTGCATACATTCAGTGCCGTTTTGATGGGATTTGGGTCCATGAGAATAGAATAATCGTGATACGTCACTCCACGTGGTACATATTTGTCTTTAAAATTTAAGTTCTGGAAGTTTAGAATCCTAGGTTAAGTGTAAAAAACAATATTTTTTTATGTAACTAAAATTTCTTGTAATGATACGAAGTCTGGATTTATGCTCGACGTAAGCCAATAAGCTCACCACGTATTCCATGATGGGACGTAAAAGTAACTGGTGAAACGTGGAAGTGTATTAGACTCCTCTGCCTACCTCTTCAGGGGCTTCAGGCGTGATTTTACGCTTGTTACGTTTTTGTGTAACGACAAAGTTATTACAGAATGAGCCTAACTTAACGTTATTTCCCATTCTAATGACTTTAATGATATATTCCAATAACGTGATCATGACTGTGATGCAAATACCTATGTTATTGTTATCTTATTTTAGAAGTTATTCGTCGCGAACCTCAAGAACAGACACATATCTACTTGTCTCTGACAGTTGAGATTACACTCTTCTTGTGTTAATATCGTCCTGTGTTTAAAATCATTTTCCGGACTACCACATTTGAAGTTCTGCAGCATAAAAGCATAAATAGGTGTAGCTGTGATGTTACTTATGGATATCTTAGGCCAACTCTCGAATACATTATTAGCGTTAAAATCATTATCATTATCATCAGCAACTTACGGATATAGTGTCTTTGAAGAATGCTATGGACTCGTTGCTGGACAGCACTCCGCCCACGTTGTAGTACGTGGGATTTATTACTTTCTGTCTGTCCGCATGTGTTGAACAACACAAGCAAACGAACAGTATGGCATACACCCACATGTTAATTTTATTTCTGGAATAAATATTACAGTTATCATTATTTAAAATTCTTAAATAAGAAATCAAATTTACTAAATTATGTATCTAGTTAGTACATTTGATTACACATATAGTATAACCAATAAGAAAACAATATTTAAAGAGTCAAACATTTCATTGCTGTTAGGCCTACGACGTGATATCAAATCTACTAAATATATCTAGTAGGTGAATTTATTTAGTTGTAAATATTGTATATGAAATAGGAAAACAATATTTGAATTCTATTTGATCGCCATTTTTAAATTGTTGATAACATTTTTTGTTCTGATCTTAGATGTTACGCGGTGCTTTTCGGTATTTCATCTATTACTCGTATATATCATTGCAATATTTACTATAGAGTCATGTGGGGTAAGTATGCACAGCGAGTAAGTGTGCGCATTCAAGATATCTAGGAAATAATTTGTAACTATAGAACACGATCCCCTTCCCTCAGTGCCCCGCGCAACTTTGTACGAGGCGCATGTGTATCGCCGGCCGCTCTATCCGCCATTTTGCTTTCTACGATGAGTAAAGATTTTTGCATAAACTATTACGTTTTTTTGTAAAGTTTGTCATGTCATCTCTTATAAACCTATATCCTACTTGAATATTCGCTTGATATCATCGGCTACCACGTTTTATTCAGTTTGACTAGGGCCAGTGTTTCAGTTGATCGGATGACGTAATCATGAATAATTTCGGTCACATCGCGATTTGATCCTTTCGGGTTAAGTGTGCGCAAACACTTGTCGTGTAAGTGTGCGCATACGCACACTAACCCCTCATCACTTTGCTTACCATGGCTTTATGTTGATGAAGCAAAATTTTGTTTCAGAGTTTACCTAAATATTAAAAATGCCTCGAAACTACCAGAGAAAAGCTCCAGATAGGACTGTCGTTACAGATTATTGGAAGCTATGACTTCTGTCGCAATGGTCATTCCACCAGATTTATCGCCCTCAATATATTCTGCACCTTCAACCAACAAGGAACACGTACCATTGTCGACCATCCAAGCATTGCCAAAGACTACGATACAAAAGAGGCGAAGAAAAGGCAAGAAGTCTATCATTGCAACTGAAAGCCCTTACAAATTGGAGCTAGAAGAAAAGAAGTAACATCACGCCTGTAATCCCCGAAGAGGTAGGCAGAGGAATGTAGAACACCCACGTTTCACCAGTTACTTTTCAGTCCCATGATGGAATAGGTGGTGAGCCTATTGCCATACACCGGGCACATATCCAGACTCCGAGCCACTACTAGAAAATCTAAAT
>DWDV01004022.1:0-10058 GCA_018245615.1 Mimoniades ocyalus
ATTCGATGTGGTGACGTATACAGTTACGACTGCCACGCGGGGGGAACGTGTCTTAAAGGAAAGGGGGTGAGAGGGAAATGTTACTTTACGATAGATATAAAAGAAAAGTGGTTCAAGTGTGACAAAGATACATATTAAAGGTTTGTTATCTATATAGAGACATATACGAGTACTTGTAATGTGTAACTGATCTTTAAAATTTTCTTCTTGGTATTGAACATTTTCTGGGTTCAATGCCTGGATGAAGCAAAATTTTATTGGGTTTTTCTTACTTCAATTGTCAAGTACTAGCGCGGAGTCTATGGCATTAACCTCATCTCCTGTTCCATGGGACGTATGTACAACTGGTGACGCGTGAATGTACGACACTTTTTTGCTTACCTTTTCGGAAACGAACTGCAGGCGTGATATTCTGTCATTTATTTGAAAAAACTCCAACCCACGTCCAGCAATGTCGTGGACTATGTTTTAATAACAGATCCGTACCCACTAGCGGGACCTAAAAACGGTTGCAGTCATAGAAATCGATTCGTATTACCAATCAAATGATAGCAGAAATAAATAGTTGCATGATTTGCGTAAATTATAGGAATGCCATTGCAGAGGAATGTGTTTGCGTAATTTGACTGTAATTCGCAAGCGAGTCAGTGGTTTGTGGCGCCCTTTATGTTAATTTGATTCGTTTAAATTATCTGCGAAATCCACTACGTATTTATCAACAGTTATTGAATATTTTAGCATTATTAATTTGTTTTAGTTTCACGCAACATCAAGCTTGTAATGCGTGAAGAGGTAGGCAGCGGAGTATAGTATACTTCCATGTTCCACTAGTTACGTTTACGTCCTAGAAATAGAGAGTGAACCTATTGCCAAAATCCAGACTCCGAGCCACTACTAGAAATTGTAAGTTAGAAAAATTCCAATCGTATCGGACCCGGGCATCGAATCCAGGACTGTACGATCAGCAGTTGCGCATTCAACCACTCGAGTAACGAGGCAGTCCAGTTCTTACTTCTAATTTATTAGTTATAATTCTATTTATTAGTTAGCACATACACAATGTTACAGCAAGATAATACAATGTCTAGCGACACACCCTAATCACACCTAATTAGACAGGAGAATTATGACACCATTACTTGCTATGGTCGTGGTTTAAGCCTAATTTTATGACGTCATTAAGTTCCTCGCTAAAAGCGTTTCTATGTACCTACACGGCAAGCGGTCTTGTATGACGTTGTGTGGAAGATTAAAACGGTATTACAAATAACGCTTACGATGTTCGCAGGTAATTTGACTTGCTTCAATATAATGACAATTTTACGGTGCATGACAATATGCTCACCCCCCATTTCATGGAATATGACTGGTTAATCGTAGGAATGTACAACCCTCCTCTGCCTATTCTGTGGGAAATACAGGCGTGATGTTATAGGCTATAATGCGCTAAGTATTACAAGTTACCTTTTTCTTAAATTATGTATTACAAGGTGTAATTGGCTCCGAATGATGTAAAGACGTATCGACTGTTTCTGGTATTTAGTATACCTACTGTATGTGAAATAAATTACACACATTAGCTGCTTCATTGTGGTCATTTCTTGTTTCGGAGGAGACATCCAAATACAGTCGGTCTGTGTCATTATTATGATCACCCTCGCCTCGTCTCAGTTCACTACTGGACGAAGAGATTCCCTGAGACCCTTATACCTATAAACGATACGTTGAGTATATACTCGTAAGTTGGGTATCGTAAAGTACAAATTCTCGCCTCGCCCTCGCTTCTACCGGTCGATGTCTAGGTCGTTTATCCATAACGTCAGCCTCATTTATATATTTATGCATATGCATATTTTTTTTGTGATACTGAATATGAATAATAATGTTTTAGGACATGCTGACACATGGTCATATGATTCCCAGCATCAAGGGAGCTTGAGTTAACGTAACTAGACGGCTGATAGACCACACGTATACATATTAATATATACATAATTATATAGATGTAACATTATTACGTAGGTACTTTTTTTGCACCATGTGATTGAATATTAGACGTGATTTTGGAATCTTCTACCGATTTAGCAATTTTTGTATGTCCATAGTTGAAAGAATACACGAGGAATTAGCGTCAGGGGCTTTGCAGGGTAGTCTTTGGAATCGGCTTACGCGTCTGTTCAATCAAACGGATCGCGTGGACGCGGCAGTGTCGTGAGCCGAGCGCCGCGCGCCGTGTCGATGTGGATTAACATGGCCTCGATTACACTTTTACTGGGTTCTGTACCGTGGTTACTCTCTGACAACAATAAATATTACTCGCCGCATATAGTGGGCTATTTAAATTATTTATTTATTATATATTCGTTCCCTGAACCTATTTCATTGTTGAGCGTTTATTGTAGCTCATGAATCGCGGAAGTGTACTACATTCGTGTGCGTACGAATATACGCGTGATGTTATGTTATTATGCATTAAGGGTATGTTATTATTTTATAATGAATATAATACTTTGATAAGGAACGCGTAAGGATTTATGGGTGTCTGGATGTGCGTATGGATGTGCAAAAATTGTTGTAATGAACCAACTTTGAATAAATGATATTTGACTTTGAATTTGAATTTGAATATGGTAAGAATTGCTACGAGAATACGTCTATATGTGGTGCGCGTATTTATTTATGTAGCGTTAGACATCATATTTATAGCGTCAATCTAAGAATATACATAAACGTAACATCACGCCTGCAATCCCGGATAAGATAGGCAGAGGAGTGTAGTAAACTATCACGCTTTACTAGTTACGTTTGCGTCCTACTGTAGAATAGTAGGTGAGCCTATTGCTAATAGGCACAAATCCTGACTCCGAGTCACTACTAGAAATTTTTACTAGACAATTTAAGTTACAAAAATAATAGTATCCGATCCGGAATATGAACCCAGGACCTTTCGATCGGCAATAGCGTTCGCAACCACTCGACAAACGAGGCAGTTATACATATGTATTTTATATACATATGAAATATTATATAGAATGTAACCACAGCGTTTTCCATACTGCGGCCGTTGTCCGCTTCGTCCAACTGTTTCCAAATATATGTATTTCTCGCGTTTGCATATTTTATTAGGAAAAGATTTACGTCCAAGTAAGTTTCGAAGTCGGCGAAGACGACTTGTTCGAATCCTTTACTATTTTTTGGAGCACAAACATGAATAGCTTTGTATATTTAAAGAACAATTTTCTCCTATAATTTGTTCGATATAAGTTAGAAAATGTACATCGTTTCGTTGTTAAGAAACATTCAATCTACAAAATACGTATACAAGTATATATATACATAGGTAAAGAGCGTCGAGTTTCAATTATCAATATCCTTATGGAAAGAACATACTTTTACTTCAACTATTACTTTATACATATACGAGTACGTCGATTTTGAAAACTTCTGACTTCCCATCAGTTGTTATCTGGCCTGTCTATCTATCTGTTATCTGTTATATGAAGACTCCACTGGTATATAAATAATAAATTGATTTTAAAAGGAATGCTATAATGACCGTAAACATGAAGGAGACAGCGTTTAGGAATAGTTTGTTGGCGTGCGGAGGTGGCGAGGCTTGGGAGCGCGCACAGTCGCTGCGCGCACGCCATCCGCGCATTACCGTATGTCGGCAACCATACAAAGTTTGCTGCAACCCTCTCATATTTTACCCCCGGTAATTGGACGGTAATCATAGAATTTCGTCTTGCAACTGGAATACAAAGATTATGGATGAAAACCAGTTTCAAGTGCAGAATGGAAATCATTAAGGTAGGTTCTATGTACAGCAGTGGATTGAGATAGGCTGATGTAAACTGGAAGATACCGAAGATTCTGGAAATTACCAAACAAAAGACGCAATTCTTGTCTCTATGCTCGCGATAATCCGTTCGGTTTATATAAAAACAATCCGATTTTAAATATGTATGTGAGATAAGGACAATTGATATGTAACATCACGCCTGTTAACCCTAAAGTGGTAGGTCGAGAAGTGTAGTACACTCTCACGTTTCACCAGTTACGTTCACGTCCCACTATAGAATAGGTGGTGAGCCTATTGCCATTCAATTGGCGAAAGATCAGTTTTGTTTTTAACTACTGTTTGTGAAGAGATCATGGAACAAACATCTAATGAGATGAATGTAGTGTTTCTATATTATCATAACCACACACACACATACACATTCATAGTATTATCATAAGTAAGTCACTGTCTAGTTGATCGTGTTGGTTGCAAGCGCGACTACCGGTCAAGACGTCTTGGGTTCAAATCCCGGATCGGGCACAATGGGGTTTTTCTAACTTAGATTTTCAGTAGTGGCTCGGAATCTGAAATGTGCCCGGTGTACGGCTATAGGCTCACCCCCTTTTCCATTGTGGCAGGTTAACGTAACCGATGAACTACACTCCTCTGCCTACCTATTCATTGATTACAGGCGTGATTTTACGGATCTTCACATAACCAAAACACCTGATACGGTCTATTGATATGGGTAGAGATACAAAACTTTTGGAATTGTATCGGTAACCCTTCTGACCTAACGTACGGTTTGTAATTAACCAGCGGCATTCCATCGGGATGATACTGATATACTAGCCCGTAGGGTTAATGAATGGACACATTTAGAACATGTCAACTAATTGTAACTGAACTCAGTCATCAATACATCGATCGAGTTTCTCGTTCAGTAACAATGCTAAGTACTTTTAGTTTGTTTCAACCTCCATTCACGTGAGCACTTGGTTTAGCTGTGCGCTAAATGTGGAACGCGTTAATTCATTGACTGTCGTTATCTACAGCATTTATCTCTTTGATGTTTGCGTGTATCTTTTTCTACCGGGGGAAACCTTTAAAAGGTACCCAGTATCCTGGGAGAGATACCGAGCTATGGGGTAGCTTTACCGCACTAAAACTCCCTCAGTAGCCTTCTTCTGCGCTAATAAGATGACTGTATACTTAAGTGCTGTACGTATTTTTTGCATACCTAAGGGCTATTTCTTTGCTTCTACCTTTATATTATTATTATTGTTTTAGGTATCTCCGTCTGTTTTTTTGGGAAAATAAGGGTTTCATTTTTTACTTAAACCTACTATTTATTTTGGCGAAATATGTACTTCATTTGTGAAATTTTAAAGGCAAATTACATTTTATATTTTACAGTTACTAAAAAGTTCGTTCCTCTTGGATCGTTATTATTTACATAAAATTCTGCATTAAAAATCTTGTTCTGGAACGTCTGAGCGCGACGGTGTTTAATAGGTGGTTTAAATAGCTTCTATTTAAATATTTAAACTACTCAATAATTAACTCTCTTATTTGCTTGTTGCATGGGAAGGAGCGTAGCATTGTATAGGCGATGAAAAATGCAAGCACTGCGGCTAAATAAACATATTGTTACAAAGTTCCCGGGGACGGTTTATTCCTGCGCCGCGGCGGTCTAATGGTTGATCAGCTTGATTGTTGAGCCAGCGATTGTGGGTTCAATTTCCATTCAGTATAAAAACAGATGTGATAACCAAGGACATTTATTTTGTGTCTATTAAGTTATTGTAATTTATATGCTTTTTCTTTAGATTGCAACTCTGCAGACTCTGCGATGTATGTTTAAATTTGAAGCTGGAATAAGATGACTTGGTGTTGCTTGAATAGTTTTGACATCCCTAACACAATAGCAGACCATTGCTGGAACTTGGGTTGCATCACGCAGTTTATTTAACCTCACTGCTCAAGGACAAAGTGATAGGGATTAGTTTCCACCTCCCCACACTATAAGTTATTTGGGCAGCGCAACCATCTTTCCTCTTATTAAATTCAGAACCCGTTATCCCATTAAAGCACCTGGACAAACTCCTGAACATTACAGGAATTTGGAAACTGTGGCCCATATAAAATCGACAATTGCTTAATAATACAAATAGTTTGCGATCTCTATTTCCAGTGGAGATATTATCTATAAATAACCAATTCCTAATTAACTTTTCCTATTATATTATAGGCACAGCTAAATGCTCTGGTCGCCTATGGGCAACAGCGTAAGCGGTTCGAGAAGCTATGCTGTGCGTCCTCAACTCGCATGCCCAGCGTTGGGCATATGGACATAACCCCTCAGGGGAGGCTGATGGTGATCATGGTGATGATGATTATATATAATATTTCCTCTAGCTAGGTTTAGCGGTTGGATACAAGAGTTGAAGATCAAGGTCAGTGGAATGGTATTGGAGAGGCCTTTGTCCAGCAGTGGGCGGGAGTGTGCTGATGATGATGATGTTGATTATTGTGACATGAACGGTTAAGATGATTAAACTAAGGATGTTTAACATTTACTCGCTGTTTGGGAAACAAGTGCTTAACTTCCTCTCGGGAAGATGTCGCCGTAATCAGCGAACGAGAAATTATTAATTAAAAGACAAAACAAGGATATAATTACCGGACGGAATTAGCTCTTTATTTGCATGACACCTGACCGTCCCCTGTGGATTACTTTTATTTCCGGCCTTTACTATTAAATGTGCTTTTAATTATCAATAAGTCCTAGAATTAGATTTTTTTAAATTCCTTGAGACGTCTCAGCACACGATTGCTTACTTTGACTAGAGTTTTTTAAACTGTTTACAATATTTGTTCAATGTATTATAATAAGTGAAGAGTTGCATTTAGACCTTTTTACAAAATTTGATGAACAAGTGGTTGCAGTACTGACTGTCTAGCGGGCGGGCCTGAGTTTGATATCTGAGACGGTTACGATTGAGTTTTTCTAATTTCAAATTTACAGTTTTTGAACCATTAACCTACCACAGCTTAAACATAACAAATGAAGTCTCAGGGTTATAAATAGAAATATATTGTAACTAGATCCCTACCTTGACCTTTTATTTTCTTCCAAGGCTCGAAGAATAGAGAATGCCAGGAGGCATAAAGTTGGACCTTTGTAATTCTTCAGGCTTATATAATAAAGTATAAATATATAAGTAATTATATTCACTATTAATATTATTATTATTTGGTAAAGTATTATTTGGTTTATATAACTTTAGGTTGTGCCGATGTACGACTATGGCCAGGGTTTACCCCATGTTCGCTGGAACGTTTACCATGACTAAAATACAAGAGGGAATACCACATTCCTCTGTGTAACCTTTCGACGACATACCTTGTATGTTTTTATATTCACAAGAACGAAGTAGAGTAGAATAGAATAATATTTATATCTTTGTATGTGTACATACGAGTATGTAGATGAGTCTGTCGTTAATATAAGTCCCGTATCAATCTCTCGGTTCTCGGACAATTTAGATCGTCGCCGCTGGAGCCACTCACCGTAATAATACCAAATTAAAGTTTAAACGAACTCGGACAGTGATTTATGGGCGTCGTGCTTTATCGCCCGCTCATGGAAAATGTGAAAACGCTCAAGAAGTCGCCCTGCCATCTGAAATCACTGCACCACTGACACTTATATTTTCTTAACACTTCTGTAAGTCCAATTACAGTGTCAATTATCTTGCACACTAATGTAGGAACAAAATAAGCGTATATTTCAGATACTATTGTACGCACATGTCGCGGAAAGATCGTAACTAAACGAAAAAATATATAATTTTAAAGAAGAATACATTAAATTGACTGCCTCGTTGGTTGATTGTTTGTAAGTACGACTGCGGCTCGAAAGTTCCTGGATACAGATCCCGGGTCGGGTACTGTTGTATTTTTCTTACTTAGATTTTCTAGTAGGTACGAGTAGTGGTACGGAATCTGGACTTATGCCTGGTCAATTCAATAGGCTAATCCTTTGTTCCATAGAGATACGTAAGCGTGACTGAATAAACGTGGAAGTGCTCTATACTTCTCTGCCTAACTCTTCGCGGATAGCAAACGTGACGTTAACATTATATTTTCAGCATTTGTTCATATACAGATAAATAAAACGAGTACTAGGAAAAGTTACCCGTATTTTCATTCTTATCATTTCAAATTACTTTCTTCAAGTTCTCTCGTAAATATTAGTTTAGATATTGTGTTAAATACCATTTCTACCCCTTGGAACTTTGCACGGTGGTACTGTGGAAGCACTGACGGTCCATTCTACTATTTCTGCTATTATGCTGGTAATCGCACTCAGCATTCAAAGATAAGAAAGATAATTATTGTATTTTATCTATTGTAGACTTGAAAACCAACTATATTACACTCTGACCGGCCGTAATTTCAAGACAGAGGCTAAGTTAAGAAACGATGTAGTATTTGTAAATTTAATCAATTTCAACATAGACATTTCCAATATCACGTCACTGAGCTCGATCTTCAACTCTTCGTATCCAAGTGCTTCCAGACACTTTGCGTATATTCTCACACCACCTACCTAGAGGGCGTCCTACGTTACGTATACCTACATACATTGCGGTATAATTGTTAGTGCGCTGGAACATGAACGAATTGCATGATTCGCGACAATTTAAACTTAGTTGAGGCAATAGTCTCTACGTATCATCTGTTTATTTTATTCAGTAAACAAGACATGAAACAGTAATTCGCGGTGAAACAACGATGTAATTTAGCGCACGTTAATGGATACCACACGAACGATCAGCCGTAAGCTTTGTTTTGGTAAATGCAATGACGCGATGTCGCATTGGTCGCCATCTTGATCTCAACTGTGTCCCTCATTGAATTTTCCTATTGTATTACGTTCTTTACAGGCAACGTTCCAAATTGGAAAGTCTGTTTAAATTTAAATGTTCATAATGCTTAATCGTTTAGCAAGTTCATTGGTAAAATTATTAATCGATCTCACTTTTAAAATCGACATAAAAATACGTTATATGAATAGGAATCTCAATGGTTTTTTATACATAATATCACTTTTATATACATATACTACGGCTAAACAAGAAACTGCATAATATTTCATCATCGTCGCTTATATACCCTTCTCTTTCTATTAATACAAGCGACCAGTAAGCGGCCCTCCATAAATTACGTCACACGATTTTCATGATTTTTTGACTCCCCCCCCCACATCCTTGTCACAGCTAGTCACACTTGTGAGATTCCTCACCCCCCCACTAGTGTGACGTCACATATTTTGTAATTTTACACCTAGAAAAATATTAAATTTAAACAGAATTCCAATATTATTTTTATTTCCAGTTAAATTATATTTCCATTAATTTAATAGTACCTTATGGATGGCCTCTGATGAGCGTTTATCTTGAACTTTTTTTCATTCCACTGTCAGACCTGACCCACGAACATAATAGACATCTATAAGATCCTCGGGTGTGTGTATGATGTTTTCTTTCACGGCTACCTAACCGTTTGTTCCACTGTGTCTAGTTCCTTGGCACGAAACCGTAAGACACGGCGCGCCTGTTCAACTTCGTGACAGTTTCGGAATCTACGATGCAAGGTCGTTTAAACTATGCAATGGAGTTTAAACTTTGCAGAAGGAAGAGAGAATAAATGACCTCTCACTCCGCAGGCGGCGACCGCATTAAACAAATTTCGAACAATACCACAACACTAAATTACTTATGTATATCAGGTGAAATGTTATTAGTTTAGTTAAAATTTTATTCACCGAGAGTATAGGAAAGAAGATACTTGGTTATTGATGACTAGCTAAACATAACTTTTCCAAACACTTATTATACATGTATCGATTATACATATAATGTATCGATAAATCTTATCGATTTATTTACATCGACAACGATTAATTACACTTGTAATTAATTATTTAATGAATTAATTATCAGTTTGTTTAGTGGAAAGATTGACTTTTCAACTTAACTCCATATTTGAAGTCGATTACGAAACTAATTTTGTAATGTTGATATATTAATGATTTTTTTTAGCAAAGCATTTAATAAATGCAGGAAAAAAGTCTCATTTATTAACACTTAAATTTAAATACTTTAATACTTTTCAGACTATACACTTAAAAAATTCAAATATCATTTATTCAAAATTGGTTCATTACAACACTTTTTGTACGTCAAGATGAAACTACCACCGCTTC
>DWDV01004023.1:0-10057 GCA_018245615.1 Mimoniades ocyalus
TGGAATAGGTGGTGAGCCTATTGTCATACACCGGGCATGTATGCAGACTCCGAGCCACTACTAGAAAATATAAATTAGAAAAATTTTGTAGTGTCAAACCCAGTAATTGAACCCAGGACCTTCCGATCGGCAGTCGCACTTGCAACCAACACGGCAACCAACGAGGCAGTCAGCTATTTTTCAATTATTAAATATTGAAATAAAAGAACAATTTTCATGGCCACGTCCAGTTTTCCAGCATAGCAGTAGTGTTTGCACTATTATGTTTCACGACAATGTATAGTCTCAACATATTTTTTAATGTTTACGTTTGTTTTCCTATTTAAAGCGCCTTGTAAACAGACACGCTTAGATAGGGCCATTACAAGTAAGGTTGTTTAACTGAAATCCGATTTTATCTTTATTATCTCAGATGAAAATCTATGACGATCATTATGATTATTTAACATCAATCTGCCCGATCATTTTTTCAACAATTACAAATGCCTAGCGTTTTTTTGTAAGATTAGTATGTAATCATCTTAATCTTATTTCACATGACTTCTGTAGAAATACCCATGCAATCTTATTACAATATCGCTATGGATGACTTGATTTATCGTTCGAAGTACATATATGTATAATTATTATAAGATTAACACTTGACTAAATTTAAGTACCTGCATGTGTGAATCGAAATGATGACGTAAAAACGGTGTCAAACAAGTATCCGCAAGCGTCGAGGATCACAGATGTGATGTTTCGTACATATATTTTTTATCCGTATAAACTGAAATGCAAACGAACGGATCGGCTGGCACCGGGTTTTATTAAAAACGCGATGAGCAGAGCATGATATATTGACATGAGTGTTGTGCGTTAGCTAGGTGTGTTGGGATTCAAAAAGGGACGCATGTTTATTTCGGATAATTGTAACTGCTGATTATAAATGTAATGTAACATGATGCCTGCAATTCCCGAAGCGGTAGTCAGAGGAGCGTAGTACACTCCCACGTTTCACCGGTTATTTTTATTAATATTTTTATCATAGTAATGTTCTAGTACAGCTTGTTTACCGAAGTAATGAAGGTCTACCACAACAATGTGTCACTTGGGTATCTGTTATGTTGCCTAATCTGCTCTGAAAATGATTAGGCAATGATTGAATTTCCATTCAAATTCTTTGCTGTATCCGTCTGTACTGTAGTTTTCGTGTGAATACTTTTGCAATGCATATTAGTTATCATTATTAATGTTAACATATTATCGCCTCAGGTGCTTTACAGGATAGGTAGAGTGTAACGGGTGCTAAATATCTTTAGCCTTACACATTTGACCTGTTTCTTTTAGATTCATCGTTCATTATTGGTTAATATAATTTATCACTAAAGCTTCTACCTGAGTTGTATAACAAAACTGATGAAGCATAGTATAACTATACTCCTCTGCCTACCCTTTCTGGGCAATACAGGCGTGATATTGAGATGTAATTTTTTGTTTAAATTATCACAGTTATTCGTCCACAATTGAGTCAGGTAGTATTGTCGCATTGATGCAGCGTCACCCCAGCGAGAGAGCGGCGGAAAAATGGCGTTTTAAAATAAGCAATTTTTCACGGATCACGCGACGCGCCGCCATGAATCGCCAAGTCGAATTTAAACTTGATTTACTGAGCGCCAGTATGCGCGCGATATCTTGTTTGAGTTATTGCTTCATTACGCACATACAAACATATTGGCACGCCTGATTCTTATAGGGGTAGACAGAGATTAAGGATTTCCACCTGCTACGGTCCTGGCAGACTTTTCCCGTATGTTCTACATTAATTAAAGTCGTTATTCGTGCTCGTCTGTCGAAGGAAATTTAGAATCATATTACTACATTAGCCCTTTGTATTACACGTTACAAGTTAATAGATAAGTGAGTTATGGTTATCTTATCGTGTTTCTGTGATTACGAATCTAAATAGACAAAATTGCTGGACGCGATTCTCTGCACTATGAAAGCGGTAATGAAAAGTACCTTATATTCATCTATGTCAGCTAAAACAGATGTGCTGAGGTAACATCATGCCTATAATCCCCGAAGAGGTGGGTAGAGGAGTGTATTACACTCCCAGGTTTCACCACTATGGAATAGGTGATGTGTCTATTGCCATACACCGACCACCGGACTCCGAGGCACTACTAGAAATTCTCATTTGCAATATTCCAATCGTACCCGACCCGGGATTTGAGTGCAGGACCTCTCGACAGTCACACTTGCAGGCACTTCATCAACGAGGCAGTGAGTCTCTCCCATCTTGGTCTAATAGGTCAGCTAACGGTCGATAGGGAGGCAAGTAGTCTCGGAAACCAGAGTGCGTGTATGAAGAAAGTGTTTGTAAGAAAGAAAATGTTTGTAGATGAAGCATGTTAAGGATGTTAGGATACAGTTATCTGGCATTTGGTGGTTCCTGTCTGCCTGTTTGACTGGCCCGTGCGTTGGTGCAGTGGTTAGTGAACCTGAATTTGCGCCAGGGCTCGTGGGTTCGATTCCCACCCAGAATAAATATTTGTGTGATGAGCACAAGTATTTGTTCTGTGTCTGGGTGTGAAAAATAAAAAGAAATATATATTTAAGTATATATTTATATGTATATACATATGTAGTTTATCAGCCATCTGGTTACCATACCATAATCTTTCTTGACGCTTACTTTGGGATCAGATGGCCGTGTGTGGAGATGTCCCGAGATATTATTAAAAAAAAAAACCTGGCGTAAAGATATGATGAGAAATAATGACGAAAATTTTTTTATATCCGTTCAACGCCTTAGCATTGTGAATTTTTTAAATAAACAATTAAAGATGTGTAACCGGATATTTTCCAATGTAATAAGTTTTTAATCCTAAATTTGATTAAAGTACCGTTATCGACATTATTATCCGATACGATCCGTTACGATAAACTCAAGGTAAGATAAGCGTGGAGTCATCATTTTTGATAACATTCGAACAGCTATTCTGGTTTTATTAGGATTCGAATAAATATTTTAAAAATAAAACAGCCTCGAATAAGCACTTCAGAACTGCAAACGTTAAGACGTTTGGTGATCGCTGCTCTTTGTCTACGTCATAAGTAACCCAGCGTAACGCATAATTTAGGCAATAATATAATTATTAAATATTTACTTTTTATACAATATATTCATAACGGAGATATTCTAATCAAGATCGGTAAAAGTACATGTTTTATTTTTGCTAATAGATACCTACATCTTTTTTTTATCTGTGATCGATTTACGTGCAACAATAAGCCACGTTGTGCCACCATAATGATTGTGCGTGTGACGTAAATCAGCTCGTGTCAACCAAAGCGAACGACAATAAAGAAGATTTGTCGTTAGATTGTGTTTATCTAAAAACGATTTTAATCATGGTGAACGGGTTTTCCAAAATAGATAAAAAGATATTGAGTGACATGTAATTTTTGACTGAACTTTTTGTTTTTATTTTTATTTAGCAATAGGCTTGCGTTTGACTGCTATTTATTTATTTATTTTTTATTTACACCTTACAAAATAGTGAAGGATAAAAAGGCGGACTTAATGCTAAAACCATTCTCTGCCAGTCAACCTTTGGGCAGTAGGAAATGCGTGATGGCGGTTTAAAAAAATGAAGAAACGTAAATAAATAAAATTGAACAAATTTAATAAAATTGAACAAACTCCAGTAATATAACTACTTAATAACATAATATAGTATATAGATACAAATATAGATAAATAAATGTACAAATATAAAAAGATACCCACGTTATGGCAAGCGAGATACAGTTTACGATGTAGCACTAATGTCTAGAAACTGTCTATTCACTCTTAGCTTGAATAATTCCAGGTTGTACGAATCGGGAAAAATAGTAAATAAAAAGAGTGAATTTTTGTTAAACACGCTGATATATTATTAAATTTAAAAATATTCGAAAATCTTTTCACGTGGAGGCACATATGTGCGTATTTACGGTAAATGGAAACTATTTGATGTAACAATTCTTTAAATACTCCCGTGTTCCGTGGTGGGCCGTATGACGTAACTGGTGAAACGTGGGAGTGTACTACGCTCCTCTGCCTATTCCATTGGGAAACTGCAGGCGTGATGTTAGTTTCTACAATTGTACTAATAAACGTGTCATGTACATCTATAATACATGTACACGACTCAAGATATGTAGGTTCGAATGTATCCGGGCTATCACAAAGGAAAAAAAAGACAAGACAAGACATTATTATTATTATTATTAAGAGACAAGAGATTATTCAATGGAAATGTAATAGTCGTTTCTCGCCGACATGCACAGTATTAGATAAAGGGACACCGTTGAAGAGAAAAATCTCAGATATTACATATTCTAATAATATGTATGATGATATTTCTGTACTATGAATAACAAAGGTGTAATCAACACGGTTATATTCGCGAAGAGATTTTTATTTGAGCGCTTCGTGTCCATACACTGACACTGACTCCCAGACCACCGTTATAATTATACATACATAAAGAAAATATTCACTTTTAGCAATATATATCTGTATTATTATTTTTATGGCGTTGGCTATGACTGAATTGATACACAAATACAATCGACATATTGTTCGATTGTGTAATGGGAAATTGTGGTCAATCAGCGAGGTCGGTCACTGCGCGCGTCACTTCCTTTGATGTTCCAGCAAGTGACATGATGGAAAAGTCTTGCGTCGGTTTAATTTAGTCTTAGTTTGCAATTTTAGCGACACACTGACAGACCTTAAAGTTTGAAAGCTGAAATATTTAGTGCAAATTTTTTATATTTTTTATATATCTGCTCGTATATTTTTTACGCTGAAGATTCCATTAAGCGTATGGACATGAATGTGCTGCGGTAGTAAAATATTTATTGCGAAATAAAACGCCGAACAGTAAGTTGAACTAAGATCTGTCAAAACTCATATTGCGACATAACTAGGCATTTAACGTTACAAAAGGCGAGGTATGAAAAACTCTAAATTGAAACGCGCCTACAAAGAGAAACTCTTATTTGAAAGTGGCAACTGTGGGGATAACACTCGGGCGTCAGAAAGAAAATTAGGATGCGAGCCGTCAAAACTTCAAACCCAGACCATCAAAGCAACGATTCGACTCTGTCATACCCCAAGCTGTAAGCGCGGCTATAAGATGACATTAGCAAATAAATAAGATGTACGTGCAATACAAAAAGTTTAAAGTAGAAGGTACAAGGTTCTGTGTGAACATTACACTACACTATTACGCCAGTCCCTTACGGAGTAAGTAGAAAGCACCGCGAGCCAAATATCTCTCTATCCTTAAAACGACCGTGCTTTTTCTACATTCACAATTCTTCTCGAATACTTGCACTGAATACGAAGACTTCTGACTTCTTCTGACCAGCCATTATCTGACCTATACAATTCAAATCGGAACTCGGAACTCAAACTCAATTCGGAACTGGGCAGCGTGGTATACTGTGGCGTGTAGTCCTGCTATGGTGCGAGGAGGCACATGTCCAATATACATATGTATATACATACTACTATTTTCGTGAATATTTCTTGCCTTCGTGAATAACATATATAGATTTTCTATGAAGTATTGAAATTGTTACGTTTAGCACATAAATTTTCTGAATATTAATAGCTTATGATGAAGCACATCCTTAAGAGCAACATTTTAGAGGGATGTAGCCCCCGCATTACACCTCTCTCATTATTTATCACATTGTCGCCGAAATTAATGTGCAAACCCTCGTCAAATGATTTTTATTTTATAAATAAAGGCCGTGGCTTCTGGCAGTTTAATCATATCTCTGTGTTCGGACGGTGTCTGATTGTAAATTTTTAAATATCACGAAGTTTCAAAAATAAAAATTTGCAATATAAAATTCAATTTAATTTAATTTACATTCAATTTACAATTTATAATTATTCATTTTATTTCTGCCTCGTGTCGAATACTGTTGGATTTTTCTTACTTAGATATTCTAGCAGTGGCTCGGAGTTTTAATACGTGCCCGTGTATGGCCATAGACTTAGCATATATTCCATAGTAGGACGCAAACGTAACTGATGCAACATGGCAGTGTACTACACTCTTCTGCCTACCTCTTTGGGGATTACACGCGTGATGTTACATATTATTATTCAGGGGGCGTCAAATATCTGATCTTTACAAACCTGACGAGCTAGTTTTTTAATTTTACATTTTAGTTTAAGTTTCATAATTATTTTAATACCAAACTTTATAAAAGACAAATTACAATGTACAGATTTTAGAAACGTATTTAAATAATACGTTTACATTTTATATACGAATAGTTGAGACATGTGTGTCCATGTTTCATTATAATGTACATTTTTAATAATACGACTTCCTCATTAGCGCATTAAATTTAATTAACAGATTATACATAGATGTATCTAATGTCAGAGGTCATCTAAGAGGAAACCCTTTGTGTAACGTAACGACGCCATAAAAACACGTAGTTAACAGTCATTCTAATCATTGTTATCTTTTTATTGCGGAACGCAATATTAATTAGGGGAAACAGCTTCAGTATCTCCTAATTAAATTCGTTTATGACACAAAAACATTGTATATTTGTTTATATTGAAAATCGATAGCGATTGTTACGAGTAGTTCTATCCGTCCGTCTATTTGATAGATGGCAAATTTGATTATTCATTTCATTTCTTCGTTAAGGCGAACGCGATTTGAATTCAATTCGTCTGTTTCACGTTCCTTATTTTAGGTGTACGGTAATGTCTGTGCGTTAAAGGTGATTTTGCTCTGGCTGGTGGATATTTTTGGAAGATGTGAAATTTATAATTGAAGGCCGTAAATTAAGGTGACATCGACAGTTGTGGCTCGCGGGGAGGAAGTGGAAGTGGTGGCGTTAGGGAACTTCTGACAATATTTTATCGCCAAGGTAATCATTTGATCGGGAGACTGGGGTAACGGATGAAACTTTGCCCTTCGAACGCAAAAGGGATTTTATTATGAAATTTGTCACTGATTGATTTGTTTGTAATTTCAAATCGAAAAGGAAATTTCTGGAATGTGACGTCCATTATCCATACGGTAAAGTATATGGTTATGTTATTAAATTATAATACATTAGTGCGTAAATGTTGTACAATAGAATGGCATGCTCTGATGGTATTGACACAGAAAGAATCGCAATTGAAAAAATGTCAATACAGATATACAAAGCGATTGTTGATAGATATCGGTGTCGATTGACACCAAAACTCATCTAGCGTGACCTGGATTCTATTCTGGCTAATGATGGAAGTCAGAATTCTCCGAAACTGGCCTGCGTGTTTGATGGGAATTATGAATGCAGAAGAACTTTGCACTTGGTACACTTGCAATTCCCTGAGTTTGGTGTGACATAATATACCTTACAATAAATGTAAAATGTATAGTTACGTTCTGATACGAACAGCTTAAACTTTCATATGGTTTTCGTTCTGGTCTATTGAGATGTAACGAGCCATTTGTAAATTTTGTCGAAGGAAGTTTCTAGAGATGTTGTTGTTGCCAAAATAGTTATGCCATTGCTATAAACAGATTGAAAACTTTACTAGTGACGGCTAAACAATCGAGAATTCCTCACAGGTACACGAAGATGGGAATTTTCATCAATGACTAGTATGAAATACATGAAATGCGTTGTCTTATTTGTTACTGCTGATTTGTTTGTCTAGGAATATTTATATTAGCCAATTTCTCAGCCTTTGGAAGTGAATATGGACATAAACCTCCTCTAAGCTGTCGTAAGACTATACCTTAAATGTCTTGCCTACCCAGGGGCAGCAGCGCAAGCGGTGCGAGAAGCCGTGCTCTGTGATATAAAACCCACATGGGGAGTGTGGGGCCAGTGTGGGGCCAGTGTGGGGATTGTGGGTAAAGACCACCCAGGGCAGCCCCATGTCCAGCAGTGGACTTAGACTGATGGTGATGATGATTTTACTGTGAAATGTTTTGTGAGGTTTTATACCCATCATTAACTATCACACGGCTTGACTCAAGTATGTTTTCTAGGGATGACCCGACTGGTTTTGGACCTAGCCTTCTAGGTCCTTCTTCATGAGCTTTTACCGAATGTAGCGAGGCCGCGTCGGACTCTCCGTCGCGGCCTCGCTGATGATGATGATGATGACGATGAATGTGTAAAACTCCGATAGGATCTTTAGATTTTATTTCCGGCCTTTAAAGCCTAGTCACAGCTATATTTTTCAGGTCGTAAACCATCGGGTAGGGGGGCCTTCTGTGCATTATTACCGATTTCTATTTTACAATTTTTACATATATATTAATGTGTACAAATGCAATTCACCGGCGGTCTGGTTACCATAACAGAGACTCTTGTCAAGCCTACTTTGGGATCTGATAGTTTGTGTGAAAATGTCCTAAATTTTTATTGTTATTATTTTTATGACACATGCAGCGTGAGCGTTTAGTGAAATATTTATGTTATTCACCGCTCTCCACTCATTGCCGGCACACAAAGAGTGTTTCAATTGATAATGGCAACATCGACGAGGCGACAGGCGCCCGACTGTGACATGTCAGGAGCGAACGCGTCAAAGGGTTTTGTAGAGGCGCGAATTAAATCTGCCAGCGGGTGGTTTCTGACGTATCGCTGATAGGAACCGGTTCAATCCGGTTTACGGTAACGGATTCTTACACGTAAATAGTGTGGCTTTAGATTATGTAACGCACATAAATATGTACTTATTTATTATACAATATAACGAAACTAATCTTTATTGTACACCACGGATAGTATAAATGTATTTGTATAAATGTATTTGTATAAATGTATTTGTATAAATGTATTTGTATATGTGTATATAGTATATGTAACTATAAAGATATGCGAACACTTCAAAAACTAAGATTTTTAGAAAGATTATCTTCTAATTGGTCCGCCTCATGGATCCTGTTAATCGTGCAAGTGCGACTGCCGATCGAGAGGGTTTAAATCCTGAGTCGGGTACAAATAGATTTTCTAACTTCGATTTTTTATTAGTGGCTCGGAGTCTGGATATGTGCCTGTTGTATAGCAACGGGCTCACCACCTATTCCATAGTGGGACGTAAACATAACTGGTGATTCGTGGGAGTGTTGTACATTCCTCTGCCTACCTCTTCAGGGATTACAGGCGTGATTTTATTGCATTTTTCATTCAGTCGTGACTGATCGACAGAGAGTTTATTTTCGTTGTAGGCCACTTTAACCACAATTTGGCATTTTTTTTGTGAAATAGAAAGGTTAAGTATTGCAAGTGGCCATCAAAGATGTGAAAGTACTGGCTGTGGGCACTTGCTGATTTTTATATTAGATCGATAATTATGTGTGCACTATGACATTGTAAGCTTGCGAGCGACGATTCATGCTGGCTATTGGTATCATGGTGCTAACGGTACGTCTTCTTAACGTTTGTTATCGCATTGTTATCTTTGTTATCCTATTGTTATATAATGTTATTGTTACGTGTACATGATATTGTTATTCGCCTCTTTGTATAAACCGTCATGTACATTTGATGTAATTCCCTGTACAAGTACATAAAACTATAGAAGTTAATAATTTCTATTAGTAAAGCACAATTAAATGAATTTTAGTGTATAGACAGACAGGAGCAGTGATAAAATTATTATACATCAATTTTGTCGATACGATATCAAGCGTATTATCGAAGGGGATTAACAGAGGCATTGTTACGTATTTTCGCATATAATTGAATTATGTACAATTTGCATATTTGCACGGCGACACTATCTAAACCAAGATACGTAATACTTAACATCACGCCTGTAATCTCCGAAGAGCTAGATAGAGGGATTTAAAATACTCCCGTTTGACCAGTTACGTCCGTTACCCGTTTACGTCCCACTATGGAATAGGTGATGAGCCTGTTGCCATACACCGGGCACATATCCAGACTCCGAGCCACTATTAGAAAATTTACGTAACGTAACTTCACGCCTGTAATCCCCGAAGAGGTAGGCAGAGGCATGCAGAACACTCCCACGTTT
>DWDV01004024.1:0-10057 GCA_018245615.1 Mimoniades ocyalus
ATCTTATAGCTTCGTTCCTAATGAACCGACACGAGAACTAAGTTATCAATGATATGTTCCAATATTACAATTGGATAAACAAACCATAAATCATAAGACGATATTCGCTTTAAATTACGATAACATATATACATTTAAGGGTATGTCATAAATATGATTATTAAGTAGGTAAATGTAAGAATTGAGTGAACTTATAAGAATTGAATTGAACCTGAGTTTATATGTGTGTGTGGATATGAAATTCTTCCCCTATGTCGTTGTTTTCGGTACATCCGGTCTGAAAATTATTTTAGGCTCGCATCTAATTCTGGTACATTTGCGATGAGCTTAACAAGAGCAAGCGGGCGGCGAGCTTTTCATCTTTGAAGCGCAACATTTACATTTTCGTCTCATTTATTTGCTATTTCGGGCAGTCTGCGCCCGCTCGCCCCCAGCACACCCCACCCGCCACCCTCCTCAATGAATAAGTCTCGGTGTGCGTCAGAATGGAACGGAATCGGGAAGAAACGCTCTATAAAGTCTAATTAACTCTGAAGTGAAAGCATAAATGTAAGGAAATATAAAAAGCTGCGTAAAAAAAGGAAACATTTATAATATGGCTACCATCTAACATTTACACAAAGTACCTACCCACGCGCGACTCCATGAATAATAAAACATTGTACATCCTTTTAAATAAATATAAATCTTGACAACGTAAATAAACGTAAATCACCCTAACCAAAATCATTTAGTTAGCGCCTTAGTGAGAGGAAGCGAGAGGCACATGCTCAGAATGTAATCGTGGAATGGCGTCTTTTATTAAGATATTTAAGAAGAAATTCCCGCCGTGTTGTTATTCAGCGGCCGTGTCGTATAAAACTAACGCGTCCCTTTACGCAAACCTTTTGTCTCAGGTGCAGCCCGCGCTCCTAATAGAAAGATTCTCATCGCCACCCCCTTCTTCTCATTCGAGACTCGCTTTTAACAGGATGCAACCGTATTTCGTGACATAACTTCAAATAACTATAATTAACTATAATTTTAATAAGAATTATTGTATTATCAACGGTATCTACAGCTCATTTGTAATACATCTTTAACTCAAATTAACGTTACCTGAAAACAAAATAAATAAAATAGATTGATTGCTTCCAAAATAAATATCAAAATTAAATTAATAATAATAACAAATTGAAAGAGCCCTAAATTTAATAGTAAGTTTACTTTTCGCTGGTTGTACTCATACCTATATAATTTATATTCATATATCAATAAATATGCAGGTAATAGATATATTAAATGTAATTGATTCATTTTAATATGATATTGTGGCAATTCTAATTTCGAATTCCTCAAGTATCTCCAATAAGTGCGAGGGCTACCTTCCTATATTTTATGGTCCACGCACATCTCGGCCAGATTTCTCTGATAGAAAAACGAGAGGCCCGCACCGCTCCCGAATATAAATCGCCTTGTTATATTTTCCGAAACATTTCGAATCAAGTAGTACGTAGCTGCTGGCGACATGATTTAACGATGTAGGTATATAGAGACACATATATACGTTCACCTATGTATTGGTTAAATATGAGTTTTAAATGATAGCTATAATGCATTTGATTAAGAAATAGATTTGTTGATATTACTAGGTCATGTAAGTATGTAAAAAAGAAAAATGGTGATGAAAATTTTGATACTTACCACGTTTATAAAATACATTCGACACAACTATGCAATGTAGGTATAGCTATAACAATAGATTAGATAAATTTACAATGTCCATTCTTAACTTGTTCTTATAAATGAGAACCACAGAAGTTAAGTTAAAAAATACTTTGTTATGGTTAAGGAGAATTTTATCTGTAATATGCAAAACAATGGCTATGCCCTAAGAACAAGGGTGTCAGAATATTTATAGAGTCCGCATATCACGTTATGTTTATTTAAATTCGATACCAGTTCTGTGATACAACTTGATTTTGATTTTATAGTGAGTTTATAAAGAACAAAATGTATCAACGAATAGATCATTAACACGAATAGATGAGTAATATAGAATACCTAACGTTAAGACAAAGAAATAAAATCTACAGGAACTTTATATTAATGGGACGGTTATAGCTAAATAAATTACAAGAAAGCTACATAAAATTCATCATCAACTTATTTCAATCCACTGCTGTGTACATTGTTCTTAAATGAAATGACAACACAATTACCTACTAAAAAATATCATTTCATTTGTTTTTCTGATCTTTATTAAGTGTAAATGATTTATAAAAGGCGGACTTCCTGTTCAATACCTGGATGTAAGAACAGTATAAAAACCAAATATACCTACATAGTTTTTTATTCATTTAATTTTTTTTAACTTTAAAGAACTCGCAGTACAAAAAGCGGGCTTGTCAATACGCTACATGTATGAAAATATTTCAAACTCTATTATGAGTTTTATTTCGCTGTAAATTAATATTTATTGAATGGAAACACTTCTTCTTCTTATAAAAACGCAGGATTGCTGCTAATTATAATTATAGGTATACTACGGGGATGTAAATGTAACTTGCGTAAATAGCCATTTATTATCCTTGTATTACCTTACCTTATTATAATATAATCCTAGTCGTTAATCCTTATTACTCTATTCTATTAAATCGTTATTATTATATAATAAGAACTTACATAATAACGTGTGCATATTTTCAACTTGTTTACGTTTCAATTTCTCGTACATACTCGTAGGTATATATATAAAACTTTTAAGAATCGTTAATTACAAGTGTTGATAACTAAAACAAAACAAATTAGAAAGCACTCCGCGGGCCATAAATAAAAACTACACTTAATGTCATCTCAAATAAAATTTGCATAATGTATATCTCGGCCATAAATCTCACGACGGAATGCTGCCTTTGACGAATTTGTACCACTTTTGAGAATCTGACAATAAGGTGATAGTCTTGCATATTTTAAAAATGGGAAGAAAGGGGTTGACAAAGCAGCGGTTGCGTAACATAGCACAAAGGGTGAAAGAGCGATATGAATATAAATGAACTGGGTCATGCTGAGTAAGGCTGTTGTGTGTCCGCCCTTATTATCATTTGACTGCTGCATTGTAGACTTTATTTGTGACGCTTTCTCCAATTCTTTTAACACTTTTGCAAACACGCAGTTCGAACACATGTTAAAGCTCTGAATAAAACCAAAGACCAACAGTTTTATAGCAGGATAGTGAATTTTTCGAAACAACTACGCGAATCATAGCTTAAATATAAAAGTTTAGAAGGTAAAATACACATGTGTTTAATAAGGTATGTAACAGTTAAGTAAAAGGTGCAGCTACTAGCTCGTACCTTAATAAAGAATTGATTTAAACTTAGAAGGGACTTTCGCTCAAGTGGCGCTTCGCAGTTGGGTTGAAGGAATAAAATTTTACTTATGGCAATTATAACTATTCTACTTTCATTATTGCAGAATATAGTACTTTATTTAACAATATTCCTTCAATACATCAAAAATATTTGATTAAAGAATAAATTTGGTCATTTCGCTGCTATTACAACCAATCAGTCGCTTGCGTAATACCTACATACAGTTATAACGTTTTTCAAAAACATGACAAGCTTAATTTATTTATTCATTCTTCATTATTTTGCTTATAAACAGGTTTAACAAACAGCTGACTTAATATCTAGAATTTTAATAAGACCAATCAAAAATCAACCGTACTACAAGTAATTCAAAAAATATGGAACATACCTATGTATACCTATGTTCTTACTTGGCTACATAGCTACCAACATGACAATACAAACTAAGCGTCTCTTCGAGCACATGTGTGATATTGTAGGCGCAACCCATATTAAGTCCGACCTTTATTTAGGTGAGGTACGGTCGGCTTAATCCGTGGTCCGCTCGGAGTTACGCCGTCGCCCGGGCAATTTAATAAATACCCGCCTAAAACAGGGTACGCGGGATAGCGGAAAATTACGCAACCCGAATCACTATGGCAGTAAAACTTTAGAGCCGAGTGGCAGATAGAACGATCGCGGAGGATTCGAGCTTTGAGGTTAGAGGAAAATGTCTCTGGTAATTGGCACGAGGCGCGCAAAAAGTACATACAAGAACTTATAAATGTTTGTGGAAATTGAATTATAATAATACATTCTTAATGTCGTAGATAATGGAATATAAGCGATAATACCAACTTCATTAATGAATAAAAAAGCATTCCAATAAAAACTGAGATTCAATGAACGTGTTAAATATTGATAATATTTTAATAAAACGTTTCTAAATATTCCTTCACATTCCCTATTAATATAAACTGATACTAGGCACCTTGAGATTGTTTAGCCAGTTGGTTAGCACAAGCGGACGTTGCAAACCCATGTAAAATGCGAACGAATAACATCCACCACGGTATGAATCAAGTTGATTCGTTAACATTACGAGACACAAGATTGTCAGTTATGTTTGTGGAAACTGAATGTGCCGAATCGCTGAACGGCAAAGTGATCGTAAATCTTGACTCTCCGTTGCTCCAAAATAAGCGTCTGAATCCGTGAAACTCGGTAAAGAATTTTTGAAACAATGATTCGAATTTCAGCTTTAAATAAATCGTTCGGTCTGATTGTACTGTAAGTGTAGGTATATGGAAATATATAATTTTATTACATTACACTAAGGTGTTCTATAGTAATTGCTACATACGACATACCTATCTACTGTTATCAGTAAACATATTTTTTTCTTTTAATTACAAATAAGCAGTTTAAATCTTAAACAGCCGCACAATAATAGGATAGGTAATACAATAATAGAATAATAATGAAGTAGGTATATCTTCATATAATACCTATATCGACGTACGTATAAGTAAATACGTTTAAAATTATTCAATTTAGAATATAAATATCGGCTGTATCATATTAATACATTTATGACAGGCAATTTGTATATCTCATCGAGCGGCGATTAAAACAATATAAAATTCTGATACAAAGCCTTGACGAGTAGGAATGTTTGAAACGATGCGTACGAACAAGAAACGACTTTACTGCTTAGAACATAAAGTTCACTAATCGAAAGCATATATGGAATCCGGGCCGATTCAGAAAATAAAACAAGTTCCAAGTTCGAGCGCGCGCCTTTTATAAATACTACGCGGCAACCATATTGCCGCGCGCGCCAATCAGAGAGCATTCCCGCTCAGGAAAAAGTAATGGCGGACACCTATCCCATTATCACTCCCTATTATTATAAGACGGAAGCCCTGCAGGCAAGCACGCATTGAAAGCATTTCTCGTAAACTACAAATCGTATTGTTTCATTATAAAAGCATGAAAATACCAAATTAACTAACTAGACATTATTATTTACTTACAACGATTTAAATAAAAACAACATTTTAATAATTCACAGTAATTATTGTTATTTATTGAGATAAAAGATATTTTGCAGATTTACTGTTTGAACAAGTTTAAGACTTGAATTCTTTTATAAGACTAATTTAAGGAGTAATGTGTATGTTCACGCACGCACAATTATGTAGTAACCTACTCTCATATAGGTAGTTAAAACTGAAAACTTGATAACCACTAGCTAATTTATTCCAATTACGAGATAACAGTCAAGTTTAAGTGCGAGCAGATATTTACATTGGAAGCGCATGATAACTCCGGCACTGAAATATTGGAACAGATGTTCGGGGTGAATGACCTCGATGCGCCGTAGCGACTCCATCTTGATTTATTTATTTATGCGCCCGCGCATTTTATCAACGTGGAAATATTTTCTTAATTGGGCAGCCAGGAATAACAAGATGCGTAGTTGACAGTGTTTTATTTATTCTTTATTGTATCAAGTCGACTACTATTTTTAATTGATTTATTGTAAATATAATTCTATTGTAGGTAGATGTATGACCGCATTAGTGATTTAAATGTTTATAGCCTTTGTTTATTGCCGACATTATTTTCTTGGATGTTTTAAATGTACAGTTTATAAATGCACCAAAGTGAAATGTTTAAAGTTGAAATATTTAATATTCAGGCGACTAATTTTAGCAAGAAAAATATACAATACAACACGAGTTAAATATAAAGAAAAGACTTACGAGTATATATTAGACAATATTACGTAACATCACGCCTGTAATCCCGAAGCGATAGGTAAAAGAGTTTAGTACACTCCCACATTTCATCAGTAACATTTAAGTCCCAATAAGAAGTAGGGGGTGAGCCTATTGCCATACACCGGGCACAAATCCAGCCTCCAAGCCACTACTAGAAAATGTAACTTAAAAGAATCCAATGCTCGACCTGGGATTATAATACAGGACCTCTCGATCGGCAGTCGCGCAAGCAATAAACACAATCAACGAAGCAATCAATATATATCAACAGGTAAAGTTAACTACATTCTTTCCAAATATCTAGTTACTTCTATAAAGTACAATTTTATTTTAACTATGTAGGTATGCGTAGACACCCGCCTACGTCACGTTAAATTAAAAAATATTTGTGCTCCTTGAAAGATGTAACTTTGAGATGTTAATAGACAGTCAGAGGGCTGAAGAATACAAGAGGAGGTGATTTAAGAAAATTACATTATAAAAAGAGTGGAAAGAGACGAGGGGACAGGCGAGCGCGGCGGTGCTCAAAAGACATTATTATAAAATGTGGTAATTTAAATTCAAACATAAAGCGCGTGTCTGTGGGCCACATGTTTAGCGATTTAAACTAGAGCGATTTTTATTAAAGGGAATGAAATTATTGTAATATGAAAAAGGTATTCAGCACTAACTGACTTGTATAAAAAAAAAGATAGGTAACATCAAGCATGTCATCCCCGAAGAGCTGGACAGAGTAGTGTAGTACACTCCCACGCTTCACCAGTGCTTCATCTACATTCATCATACAGAATATAATTAAATAATTAGGTACTATACCTTGAATATACCTTATTTAGGTATAATTCTGTCCTAAGATATGTCCTGTGTTATGACACAGCGATATCATTAATTCGTTCTACTCATTAGCTGATTAAGTTTTCATTCCGTTTCTTTTCTAATTCAACACTTGTACGGAAAGCGAAATAATCCATTGAAGCGGTCGGAATATACAATATAACCGGATGTTACCCAACAATCGCTTCGTTTCATGTCACTTCGCCTGTTCTCAAACAGGATGACAGTAACTTAACATCCGCCGTATGGAGTTTGTTCCGGATTATATTGTTATAGGCAAAGCGAATCCGACTCTTCGTTTGAAACTACATTGGAAATAAACACACAGGTGTGTCCGTGGGCAATTTTCGAAACCCTAATATTTAAAAGAGGATACCTAAACAAAATATGTATTAGACAAGACAGGAACTTAATATTAATAAATAGCGTGCTCTGTTTAATGCAATCAGCTTAGTAAATATAGTAGTTATGAATGTATCACCCCGCCTGTTATCCCCAAAGAGGTAGGCAGAGGAGTGTGGCACACTCCCACGTATCGACAGTCACCTTTACGCCCCGTCATGGAATAGTGGGTATGCCTATTACCATAGGTAATAGGTACTTGTAATAGTTAAATAAAATTGCGATATTTCCTAAAAATTATTGTACCAGGTTCTTTACGGCGTAGACAGGAGCCCCGTGTGCCAAATATTTATATCCTTGAAGTGGGAGTGTTCTACACTCCTCTGCCTACCTCTTCGGGGATTACAGGCGTGAAGTTACTTAAAGTTCTTAAGAGTTTCTTCTACAATCATCGCTCTCCTCTTAGCTATATAATTATAGCTATTTAATCATTGTTTTCTTATATCCAATGATTTTATTATCAAAAACACAAGATATTTACCTATATCGTTTTTCATACGAGTACTGCGAGTAATCTGTACATAAATGTGGGTATTTATTTGTTTCTCTTAGTAGAATAAAATCAAGCAACGGTCAATACCTATATAGGTACTCAGAGTATAATTAACCACTTTAACAGCAGAACAGTTGTGACTAAATAATTTCCTATGATTTTCATTTATTATAGCAGGAAACGAAACTTATTAGATTTTATGACCTCTTACTCTATCATTGCAACATTACCCAACTGTACAATAAAAGTGAAATCAGGAAATAAGTTTTCTTAAGACATTTTACTGCTGCCTTCCTTCAAATTGGAAAAGCAGACACGGCTCGAACGTACTCTACGGAACTTGACTAATAAAAACTTTCATTGTTACCTGATACTATCAGCTAAGGAACACATTCACTGGAGGCGAATGATCCCGTTTCCAAAGGAAATCACTCCAAACTCCTGGGGGGTAAATAGCGTTCATCTATCGTAAAGGTACTTATGCAATAACCATGATTACATCTAAGATTCATTATAAAACTTTCTGAAGCCGATTAAACCGCTCTTTTATAATTTGAGTTAATAAGAAATACGGCACGAAGCGACTGAGACTGTTTAATCTTATCAATTTCGTGGACGTTAATAAAAGTTTCAAAATTAATTTTCAGATAAGATTCGTTTGAAACGAAATGAAATTTTACGTTTTATAACTTTGTTAGCAGATAGAGTTTAGTGTATGAGAATTTAACTGAATGTAGCCATACATACATCAACAATAGACGCTTTGCTTTCGAACAGTGTCACGCTTGGATAATAGAAGCAAGAATTCCTTCCAGCAGCGGTTGGCTCTTAGGTACAAAATATTCTCGTGAAAATCTAATTAAAACGTTCATCCACAAGATTACGCTGAGCGCGGAAACTTTGCAGCCTCCCCGCTCCGTGTCGGGTAATGGCCGGACGAATTCTTCGGATGTCTCCGTCGGCAAATGTTTTCTTACCCGTTTCAAATGAAACGCTGACGCGCGTTTGTTATACGATGTTATAGTGAGACGCTTTTAAACCGTGAATTCCTTTCGATTTTTTTTCTTTCATCATTAAGACGACGAAACTCTTTGTTCATAGTTATAGGTATATTTATCTTACAATAACGTATCAGTACCTAACTAGATCTACGCTGATTTCATTCTGTACGTAATTCTAATCAACTGTTTCAAAAATTAACTTTTAATTTCTTCACAATGTCTATATTTATTGCCTAAAAGTACAGGAGTTACGGTAAATGTCGCCTCACGTAAGCACCCGCGCATTCATGAGAACACGTACAAACGATACTTCAATATGAGTATTAAAATAAAACAATATATCGGCATTACTAAGAGTTCGCTACATAAAGCGCGCCCCGAGAATAAATGGATTACTTATGTCCACAGCGCGCCATCTAGCGGGGGGTGCGCGAAACTGTATGAGTTATTGTTATTGCATGGATTTCCCCGCTTCCGGTGGTGTTTTCACTTACACCCCTCTTGTAAGGAAACTCGTAAAAATCTGGCCGAAATATCATACCTATTAAATTGAATGGTACAATTTACAAACACGATAACATTGGATACGTACCCCTGATTTCCCATTTGTATCGGCGTCTAATAAAAACATAAAACAACCAGCATATTTTCAAAGCGCTTTTTAATTTACTTGATACCTACAATTTATTTCTTTTTTCTCTTTTTGAATATCGAGACCGGAAATTATACCAATTTGTCCAAATGCCAACCGGATGGTGACATTTTTGGTCGATTTTAATAAATTACAGACTTTGCTAATGTAAATACTTATAAGGGAGTTTATACACGTTTAATTTAATTTTGCCATTGATAATAAAACTAATTATTACCTTCACTAGTTATATAGAACAAGGACAAGAATGTATTAAAAATAAGAAGTTTCATTGTTATTTTTATTAAGGACAAATATATAATACAGGCAAGGCGTAGTGGAACGCCAACGGCCTTATTAACGCTGGCCGTAAACTGAGCGGAGCTTCGTTAGCGCGAGTGAGCCGGACACATATTTCAAGTTGAGGGAACACCCGCGTCGTCTTGCCTTCAATGGCTCAGAATAGGCTCGGTGGCTCATTTATAAAATACTCTGATTGACTCATTTACAATACAAAGTATGACTAAGCAATAAATTTCAGATTAATCCCCCTGTGCCGAGAACAGAACTAAATTACT